>JBBPBX010051733.1:3237-24473 GCA_038048925.1 Garcialebias charrua
TAAACCACAAGGAGAAACACAACTAAAATATAAACTAAAATAAGTAATTGAAAAACAGGCTATTACAGGTGTTGGATTTTGGAAAGTTATCTTCTTCTCTGTTACTTTTATATTACACATCACCAGATTTGGAGCCAAGATGGTGTAGTGGTTAGGGCGTTTGACTTGGGACCCGAAGGACGCGGGTTCGCGTCCCGGCCACTACACATCTTGGGGTGTCTATGAGTGCACACCTATTTCTCCAGCTCCCCGAGCGCCTTCTATGGCTGCTCACTGCACCGCCTGGTAGGTGGTTGGGTTAAATGCAGAGACGAATTTCGTCTGTGTATGGGAAACATACGCAGATGACAAGATTAGACAATTATTATTATTATTATTATTTGTATTTATCACTGACATTGGCACTGAAAACAAACTGTTTTTTGCAGATGAAACACCTGACAAACACTGAGAGGCCTCTTTACACAACACTCATTTGTGAGCTGAACCAAAAGTACTTACTAGCATCACTCTAATGGCTCTGCTTTTACCAGATGTGTGGGAGACACATTTTGTCCATGCCCCTGATTGTCAAATGTGGCCACTGTGTGTGTCATTATAGCTGCTTTCTTTTATAGCAAGTAAGTAGCAAGGAGTCAGAGGAGTCATGGATTCAGGGAGCACCTAATGTTGTGTTAATGACTAGTCATAGCTGGCTGAGCTGGAGAAGAAAGGGTGAAGCAACGGAAGCGACAAAGTGATGAATGAAAGAAAGATTTGAGTTGATATATTCAGGCTTGAGTTACCCTTCCCACAGCCTCAGTTCACTGCCATCAAGCCACTCTGCCCTCATAAAGACCATTCATCACAATGATCTCCTGCCATTGCCCTCGAAGACTAAAATAACACAGAGCAGCTCAGATTGCCAAGGTCTACCTTCGAAAGGAGTGAAGCATCCAGCACTGTGCTGGAGACTAGCAGGGCACCAATCACAGCTGGGAGAACTGACCACTCAGAACAGGGATGTAACACACATCCAAAGCAGGCTTAATGGTTTGGAAAAATGAATCATTTGAATCAGCATGTCAGCCACCAGTTATTTGCCACCCCATGTTGATGGCTCATACAATTCCTTTGAGAAATTAGTCTTTAATCAAAGTGAGTTCAGGTCTTAACTTTTCTTTGCAATCCCTGGTTTGAACGCAACAGTTTGCATCACGGCCTGTTTGTACAATGTTTTAACACTAGCTCGATAACTGGTTAAATACAATTGTCAAAGTGCTAAAAGTTGTTAAGGAAATGCATAAACGGCATCCAAATACATTGTAAATAGACTACATCAGTGCAACTGGGGCTCTTTACAAGTTCATCTGCTAACCACCACAGAAGTAATGATCCCTAATTGCTATTTTACTGTACACAAAAAGAAGAAAACAAATCTGTGGCTTCCATTTAAGAATATAACTACTCATTAAGGTTATTCAGATGTTACTGAAGCAAAGGTGTTTAATAAGTATCTTATTTTATTTGCTAAGCATCAAAGTTTTATCCACGGAGCCCCATATTTTCTCTGACTGGTCTTATTACCGACAGTCCAAGCGGCATGCGGCTCGGGTGGTTGCTGAGGCAAAAACTCGGGCGTGGGAGGAGTTCGGAGAGGCCATGGAGAATGACTTCCGTACGGCTTCGAGGCGATTCTGGTCCACCATCCGGCGTCTCAGGGGGGGAAAGCGGTACGCGACCAACACCATTTATGGTGGGGATGGCGTGCTGTTGACCTCAACTCGGGATGTTGTGAGTCGGTGGGCGGAGTACTTCGAAGACCTCCTCAATCCTACTGGCACGTCTTCCACTGAGGAAGCGGAGCCTGGGGACTTTGGGTCGGGCTCTCCAATCTCTGGAGCTGAGGTCACCGAGGTGGTTAAAAAGCTCCGCGGTGGCAGGGCTCCAGGGGTGGATGAGATTCGCCCTGAGTTCCTTAGGGCTCTGGATGTTGTGGGGTTGTGTTGGCTTACGCGACTCTGCAATATCGCGTGGACATCGGGGGCAGTTCCCTTGGATTGGCAGACTGGGGTGGTGGTTCCCCTATTCAAAAAGGGGGACCGTAGGGTGTGTTCCAACTATAGGGGGATCACACTCTTAAGCCTCCCTGGTAAGGTCTATTCAGGGGTTCTGGAGAGGAGGGTCCGTCGGATAGTCGAACCTCGGATTCAGGAGGAGCAGTGTGGTTTTCGTGCTGGTCGTGGAACACTGGACCAGCTCTACACCCTCAACAGGGTCCTGGAGGGCGCGTGGGAGTTTGCCCAACCAGTTTACATGTGCTTTGTGGACTTGGAAAAGGCATTCGACCGCGTCCCTCGGGGGGTTCTGTGGGGGGTACTCCGGGAGTATGGGGTACCAGGCCCATTGATATGGGCTGTTAGGTCCCTGTACGATTCTGTTCATAACTTTTATGGACAGAATTTCTAGGCGCAAACAAGGTGTTGAGAGGATCCGTTTTGGTGGCCTTAGAATCGCTTCTCTGTTTTTTGCAGATGATGTGGTCCTATTGGCTTCATCAGATCGTGATCTACAGCTTTCGCTGGAGCGGTTTGCAGCCGAGTGTGATGCGGCCGGGATGAGGATCAGTTCCTCCAAATCCGAGGCCATGGTCTTGAGCCGGAAAAGGGTAGCATGCCCTCTCCGGGTCGGGGAGGAGGTCCTGCCCCAAGTGGAGGAGTTTAAGTATCTCGGGGTCTTGTTCACGAATGAGGGAAAACTGGAGCGTGAGATCGATAGGCGGATAGGTGCAGCATCCGCAGTGAAGCGGGCGCTGTACCGGTCTGTCGTGGTGAAGAGAGAGCTGAGTCGAAAGGCAAAGCTCTCAATTTACCGATCGATCTACGTTCCCACCCTCATCTATGGTCATGAGCTTTGGGTTGTGACCGAAAGAACAAGATCTCGGATACAAGCGGCTGAAATGAGTTTTCTCCGCAGGGTGTCTGGACTCTCCCTTAGAGATAGGGTGAGAAGCTCAGTCATCCGGGAGGGACTCGGAGTAGAGCCGCTGCTTCTCCACATCGAGAGGAGCCAGTTGAGGTGGCTCGGGCATCTGGTTAGGATGCCTCCTGGACGCCTCCCTGGGGAGGTGTTCCGGGCATGTCCCACCGGGAGGAGGCCCAGAGGAAGACCCAGGACACGCTGGAGGGACTATGTTTCTCGGCTGGCCTGGGAACGCCTTGGGATTCCCCCAGAGGAGCTGCTCCATGTGGCTGGGGAGAGGGAAGTCTGGGCCTCCCTACTTAGGCTGCTACCCCCGCGACCCGACCCGGATAAGCGGATGAAAATGGATGGGTGGATGGATGGATGGATGGATGGTTGGTCTTATTAGAACCTTCAGTTTATTTTATAGATATACTTTTTTATACTTTTTATACTACTATGCAAAAACTCAGGACAGCATTACACTTTTATTATTTCATTTTATGCTTACCGTATGTTCATTAAATGTTTAGTGTTTTTAGTGTTGGTGTAAATTTTCATACTTTTATACTACTATGCAAAAACTCAGGACAATGTTACACTTTTACTATTTTATGCTATGTTTAGGGATGGGGCAGATCCGATCCAGTATCGGTATCAGTATCCGATACCAGCATTATTTAAGTATCGGGTATCGGATCAAACCTACCGATACTTTTCCGATCCAGCTTCAAATAGCAGTTGTGTTCAATCACAATACAGTATGTGACTGCCCTTCTTAAAATTGTGTGAGATAAACCCAATGAAGACACTCTTAAAGGAGAAATGAAAAGTGTTTTTAAGCTAATAGTAGTCTAATGAAAAGCATAAAATAAGCTTGTAGAGAAATTTTCACAAGTCAAAAATGTCATCCTAACTCAAATTTAGACTTTGCAAAGTGAAAAAATTCTCATCTGGTGTTTTTGACCCCCCTCCTCCTGCCTGCTCTCCGTCCCCTGAATATGACGTAGGCAGTGCAACTAGTCGTCCCTCATACAGTAATATTAGTGTGTGTTTTAGTTGTGGACAAAAAGGTTTCAGTGTGTAGCAATTATGGATGCAGCAAAAAAAATCTATTTTTTAAAGAATCAAGATTCTTAGTCCTGGCGATTCAGAATCTATTCTAAAAGCCCCAAAATCGATTTTAAAACTTTTTTAAAATTTTATATTGTATTTTTACCGCTCCTGTGCATTAGGCCGCTGTAGAATTTTGGCCGTGTAGGGCCACCGTAGTTAGTTAGCCAGGCAGCTCCCAATGGAGCCTGCTAGCAAGGAGGGAGACAGCATGTTTCAACTTGCTCCTTCATCTTTAAAAATCATTTTAGATCCTACTATGTTCTGGGGAAGACAGAGCTTAACAAGACATTGGTAACTGTTTCAGGACATTTTCAACACCCCCACTTCCACGTTAGCATACGGCGCTAGCATGCTAACGTTAGCATACGGCGCTAGCATGCTAACGTTAGCATGCGGCGGCTAACGCACGGCTATTCGTATTTCCAGGATAGAAATGCCCATTAATGCACTAAATCACCAAACTGTTTTTGACAAACTAAAGTGATATCCTTCAGATTCAAAAAAGTCTTCTGCTTCCATTTTAAATGACAGACAAGAGGACAGTAATGATGGGTTTATAGCTTCAGTGTTATTGTAAGATAGCAAAGGAGGTCTTAATTGTGTCATAAAAGTGCGTCCAGAAAATTACTACAGAAATCACTGTACTTCGGCATGTAGCAGGAAAAATGTAAAAAACTATTTCTTTAAGCTACTGGCTTGAAAAAAACATACTAAGTATGTTTATGTGTGTTGTTTACTATATGAAATTCTTGTTATATCGATTTTTTCAGATTTGATTACATTTCTCCTTTAAGCCTTACAATAAGGGGGTTCCCTATTGTAAGGCTTAAGAGTGTCTTTATTGGGTTTATCTCACACAATGTTAAAATGAATAGTTTGGGTGCAAAAGTTTCATTATACAGAGTCAAATACCTGAACAGTATTGGATCGGGAAAGTATCGGTATTGGTCGATACTGAGTTAATAAGTATCGGTATCGGATCGGAAGTGAGAAATGTGGATTAGTGCATTCCTACTTATGTTTATTAAATGTTTCAGTGTTTTAGTGTTTAAATGGTTACTGTTGCACCGAGGCACTGAGAGAAACGCTATTTCAATCCTGTGTATTTCCTGTACATATTGCAGTTCTGACAATAAAGTTGACTTTGACTTGACTTGACTTTGACTTATTATTGCCAAAAAAAGAGGTTAAATGAGTACCGGTAATGCATCCTAAACCCTTACCGTCTTAGAAAGCTATCTTCAATATTAAAACCAGACAAAACAGTCTTTAGAAGTTAGTCCGTTTGGGGCCTAACCACACAGAAAGAAAGACAAGGCTTGACAACTTTTAGTCCATCATCCAAGCTCAGCTAATTCACTCGACAGAACCAACTGAATAGAGAAGCATCAACACGGCTGATCTTTAACCTCCAGTCTGCTATCTGAAGCGCAGCGGAGTTGCACTCCCAGTCTGCTTTTCAAATCCATCAGCGCCAGTTCATTTAGCTACATGCTTAGGCAAACTGAATACTGATGGTGATGAGCAGTTTGGAAAACCTCTACATTCATAAGAAAAGCTTGAAAAATGCAATAGCAAATAGGATGTGAGTGATTGGCAACTGCACATTGAATGACCTGAAAGTTATACTCGGAAGATTTGTTTTTACAGAAAACCAAAGTGCAAAAGGATTAAAAAGAGGATGGATATAAACATATTGAACTCCTGCATTTGCTCATAGTGTTCTCAATTTTGTTTGCTTAATCAGTTTTTCATCTTATGTATTCATGCAAATATGCATCCATTCATTCATTCAATTCACATATGATTGCCGATGCCACGATTCAACTTTAAAATTAGATATTAAAAAGAATGAAATTGATATACTGTACATATTATTTTTTTGTATTCTCAAATTTACCTACAATTTGTATGATGTAGATACATATGTGAAGTCTTTGCGCTGGAGATGAATGAGTAGTATATTTGAAAGCACTTTCCATCAATGAGCTGCCTCTTTATCAATCATGCCAAGCCTAAAACATGTGGGCAAAGCCCTGTGCAAGAATGCTTTTCATCCTTCAGGGTTGACAAAGATGTTTCAACAACAAGGCTATTCATCAATAAGACCAGTCTAAAATTGCATTGATGCAGTGAAAAAAATACACTTCCAAAATAATGCTTTGTAATAATTAGGTATGAAAATCACATTTAAAGAGCTTTTTGTATTTTTTGAATGAAGAGAAAAAAAGAAGTAAAGCATCCACAGTTAAAAAATCACAAGGTCAAGGTTTGGGAAGGACAGTGTATTATAGGAGGACATAAAACGATGAGATTGGATTTGAACTCTAGATCCTGCTGAAAGATGCCCATATCAATTTTTGTAAAGCTCTCTGCTCACTGTAATTAGAAGATAAATAGCTTTTATTATTTATTTTATTTTCAAAGGTTGCTTCAGATCTCTTTGTTAATGAGAATATTTTGATTTCAAATTTTGGGTTGGTCTCTTAAAGTAGATGGATATGCTATTTAAAGCAAAAGCTAAATTGCTTTGTACATCAGTTAAATCTTAATTGACTCACTTTCCTTGATAAACTTTCAGTCTGTTGTAAATTAATACTGTACACACACAGTGACACACATAACCAGAATGGAGCCTCTAAAATATGCAGTGGCATGATTGCTATTATCATTTCTGATCAGCTGTGTTATTGAATGAATGCTGTTGCATGGAAATTATTATTTTGCAGGGCATCTGAGACCTAGTTCTGCCTGGCTGAATGTGGGAACCACCACTCGTAAACCCCACAGTAGACAATCATCTTCAACCGTCAGCTCAAAACGTCTCTGAAAATATGGCTTCAGCAATTCATCCTGTACATGTTTTGGCCAGCCAGTCAACACCAACTGTTTCACCACCTTTAACACAGGATCTTTTTCTGTTTCTTTGGCTACATCCCTCGCAGTGATAGGTAACTCTTCAAGGTAAGATACTTTGTAAACAGGGTTTGACACCACATCCCCACTTGGTTTCATTGGTAACCTTGATAATGCATCTGCATTACTGTGTTGCTCAGATCTTTTGTACTGAATCTCGTACTTGTATGCAGCTAGAATTAGGGCCCACCTTTGCAATCTAGCAGCAGCTAGAGTAGGCACACCCGTTTTAGGTCCCAATATTTTTAGCAATGGTTTGTGATCCGTCACTAAAAGAAATTTCCTTCCATAAAGGTAGTCATGAAACTTCATAACACCAAACACTAAACCAAGTGCTTCTTTTTCGATCTGTGAGTAATTTTGTTCTGTCTTTGTTAGCATTCTTGATGCAAATGCAATCGGTCTTTCACTTCCATCTTTCATGTGGTGACTGATTACAGCACCAACTCCATAAGGAGATGCATCACATGCTAAGATAATTGGTAGCTCTGCATCAAAATGTACTAAGATTTGGTCAGATTGAAAAACCTTCTTTGCATTTTCAAAAGCATTTTGACATTTTTCTGACCAAACCCAGTTTGCCTCTTTGTGCAGCAATGCCGTCATTGGCTGTATCAGAGTCGATAAGTTTGGTATAAACTTCCCATAGTAGTTTAACAGAGCCAAGAATGACCTAAGTTCAGTTACATTTCTTGGGACTGGAGCCTTCTGAATGGCAGTTGTCTTTTCCTTCATAGGATGAATGCCGGTGGCGTCAATGACATGTCCTAAATACGCAACACTGTCTTGCATAAATTCACATTTCTCGTTTTACCTTGAGGTTGTAACTTTCGAGCCTCTTAAATACCTCTTTTAGGTTAGTCAGGTGACATTCTGCATCCTTACCAGTTATCAAAATATCATCAAGATAGCAGATAACACCATCCATGCCCTGAAGTACTTGATCCATTATTTTCTGGAACATTGCGGGAGCACTCGCAACCCCATAAGGTAACCTGTTATATTGAAACAGCCCTTTGTGAGTGTTTATAGTCAGGTAACACCTAGAGCTTTCCTCTAACTGGACTTGCTGGTAAGCCTGGGATAAGTCTAGTTTGGTAAATTTCTGACCTCCTGCTAATTTAGCAAACAGATCTTGTGTTTTTGGAAGTGGGTACTGATCCACGTTTAACCATGGATTGATTGTGACCTTGTAGTCTCCACATAACCTCACACTGTCATCCTTTTTAGGTATGCAAACTATTGGGGCAGCCCACTCACTGTAACTAGTGGGTGAAATAACTCCTTCCGCCTCCAATTTAGTCAATTCCTTTTCCACAGCCTCTCTCAATGCATATGGAACATTTCTCGGTTTATGGAACTTTGGCACGGCTTCTGGAGCCACATGTAGCTTAGCTTTAATACCCTTCAACATGCCTAGTTCAGGGTTGAAAACTGATGCGTACTGAGCACATACATCTTCCACTGTTTCTGGAGCCACTCTATTTACTTGTGACCAGTCTAGCTTCAACTGGCTAATCCAGTCTCTACCCATCAAAGCAGGGCCTCTTCCTTTTACTACTAGCAGTTCTAGTTTTTTTGTAATTTCTTGACATTTTACTTTTGCCACCATTTTGCCCATCAGCTGTAATGACTCTTGGCTGTACGTCTTAAGTACACAATTCGCTGGACTAAGTTTGACTGATTTAAATCTGCGCTGATACAGATTTTCAGATATCACTGACACTACGGCACCAGTGTCTAATTTCATCTTCACCCTTGACCCATTTACACTGACATACACATAATAAGGTTTTACAATGTTCTCATTACCTGTTTTCAGTTCAAACAGATCAAAATTGTGACTGTCCAAGGTCCGATCTGGAACAATGTCAGAGTTTGGTGCAGCTTCCATCTTGCACTGAACCACAACATCACTGGTTGCTCTGTCTTCTGTGACTGGATGTGACAACATTTGGGTGTCATCTAGGTCCCCTTTAAACTTGTGTCTGTTTCCTGGAGCTGCATGCTGAGGCACCCCTTCAGGCGGGCACTGTGGAACGGTCCAGCTGCCAACATCCTGCTGCTTGAGAGCGCTGGTTTTCCTCTTAACCTCCAGATGCATGGTTCCTTTGATGGTACTCGAACGACCTCCTTCTTTACGTGTGCGACAGGCTTTAGCTATGTGTCCCTTCTTTTTACACACATGGCACTCGCTTTCTTTAAAACGGCAGTCATTCGGGTTGTGACCTTTTCCACTGCAGCGATAACAGGCCTTCCCTGTAGCTGTATTTTTCTCAGCTTCACAGTATTTGGTGGTAGCCTTCTTTTCCACTACATGAGCCTTGAAAGTTTTCTGTGCAAACTGCTGTGCACTGTCCTTAGTCACCTCAAAAGAGAACGCCATTTCTACCGCCAGCGGCAGCGTCAACTCTTTGGTGTATGCCGTGCTGAGCAGCCGGTCTCTCAGTTCTCTGCTCTTAACTCCACAGACAAATCTATCACGTAGTGCTTCATCTAAGAAAGTCCCAAATCTACAGGTTGCTGCTAATTTTCATAAACTAGCCACGTACTCACTGATTGTTTCGTTGTCTTTTTGATTTCTTCCATGAAACTTGCACCTTTCTGCAATAAAGTTTGTCTTTGGTACGTAATGTCTCTGCAGCAAATCCACCAAATCTTTGTAGCTTTTGTCTGATGGTTTATCTGGAGCACATAGATCCATCAGCAAGCTATGGGATCTTTTCCCCACCACCGTGAGAAACACAGACTTTGTTTTCTCTTCTTCAGTGTCCAAATCATTTGCAACAAAATGCTGCTCGAGACGCTTGCAGTAATTATCAAAACTTTCCTCAGTTTCCTCGAAGTGAAAGTCTTCTGGCTTTCCAAACGCCATCTTTTTTAGCTCGGTTTCGGCGGTCCTTCCACTCACCCAAAACGCTCTGCTTTTTTTTTTTTTTTTACTGTCCGTGTTGCCTCTATGGAGCCGCTCCGTGTGCAGACTCAGTGCCTTCCAGCTTGAAACATCCCATCCTCGTCGCCAAAAGTTTTGTTGTGTATTAACATGGTAAGTAGAATAATAAAATGATGTTCAAGCAGACAACTGGAGGAAGCACATGGCAAACTATTTAGATTCACGAACTGACAGTGAACATCTCACGCTCTTCTTTGGTGGGTCGAACCCCACTGGAGCCCAGCAAGCGCGCCTCCACCTGCCGCGGTATGTTATTACAACCACAATAACAGCCTCCACACCAAAACATATTCATCACAGCATTGTGTAACAATCTTAATGTAGAGGTTCATTCTTTTCTGTGTCTGGAACACCACAAGTTCAATTCAACTTTTATGTCAAGTTCTGTTGAAATAAGTTTAATTCAATTTTATTTGTAGCCCATTTTCACAAAAAGTCCTTGTCAGTGCAGTTCATCTTTATTCTATTCTATTCAAATCAAATTTATTTCAAAGAACTGTATATTCTTCCATGTGTAGATTGTCTGAATCTGAAAACTGTATCATCACTACACTGACCAACCCTGGACTAAGTTCTGTGAGACATTTTTCTATTTTAAGGACTTATTGGCGGATGAGCCTCTATAGGAAAGCTTTTTAATCTTTTATTTTTTTAAATCTATTATTTCTCTATAGGAAAGCTTTTTAATCTTTTTATTTTATTTTATTCTTTTTATATACATATATGGATCTTACATTGTGTCTGAAAAAAAGAAACATACTACTACTACTACTATATAAGAGCAAACTGTTCCAGTTGAAATGTAATCAGAAGTGAATCGGTTCAGTTCAAGACGACTACAACTTCATTCAATGCAGTCAAATCCACATTCAATCAGATTTAGTGGAAACGCCACAAGCGGCGTGACAGGAAACAGAAGCGGGGTTAGCGCGGAGGTATCAGAGCTAGGCTAGCAGCTAGCCCACACAAGCCGGCTATTCCATCCATGGTTTTGGTTTCGAACAGGGAGGAGACTGAGGAGTCTCCAGGCTCGTACCAGCAGACTGAGAGACAGCTCTGTTCATCAGGCAGTCAGAATGCTAAACACTCTGCCTGCTCTGCCTCCCCTCCCATTTGAACTGCCTTAACACAAAAAACTTTCTCACACATTACCACTCAACACAAAGTTTTTAACACTGGACCCTGTGTCATCAAACGGGTTATTCACTAAACTCTCGGTCATGTGCTCATTCAGTTTGCACTACTTCTCATATTTGCACTAATGTTTGTATTACATTACTGCCTATAGTCATACTACTGTTTACATTCACTGTTTACATTTATTAATACGGTTTACATTTATTACTACTGTTTTACATTTATTACTACTGTTTACATTTACACTACTTTTATATCTACACTACTGCTGATACATATACAGCATTCTCTGACTAGCCTTATCTAAGGATGCCAAATGTGCCTTATGTGCCTTACTGCATATGCCACTTTGCCTCTATACCAACATCAACTACCTCATACATATACTGTGTACATTAACTCATATGCTGCTGTGCCACTCTTTGCAAATGTCAATGCTAGAACCTTCAGTCTATTTTATAGATATACTTTTTATACTTTTTATACTACTATGAAAAAACTCAGGACAGTATTACACTTTTATTGTTTCATTTTATGCTTATGTTCATTGGGTGTTTGGTGTTTCAGGGGTGTTTGGTGTTTCAGTGTTGGTGTAAATTTTCATACTTTCATACTACTATGAAAAAACTCGGGACAGTGTTACACTCTTACTATTTTATGCTTATGTTTATTAAATGTTTTAGTGTTTAGTGTTTAGACGGTTACTGTTGCACCGAGGGACTGAGAGAAACGCAATTTCGGTCCTGTGTATGTCCTGTACATATTGCAGTTCTGACAATAAAGTTGACTTTGACTTTGGCTAACGTACGCTCCTTGGACAATAAATTGGATTATATACGCCTGCTACGAACGACACAAAAGACTGTGAGAGACTGTTGTGTGTTTGTATTCACAGAAACGTGGCTTAACAACAATGTTCCGGACCATGCTGTTCAGCTCGAGAGGCTAACATGCTACAGAGCGGACCGAACCCTCGAGGGAGGTAAGACACGCGGAGGGGCAGTGGCGGACTTAGACATTTTGGGGCCCCAGGCAAACCTTTGTAAAGGGGCCCTCCCCCAAGTCAGCCTAAATGTACCATTAGGCCCTGCCCTGAAGGTCAAAGATTTTCATGTTCATAGTCTAATACTGGGAACTAGACAATAAAAACAACTGTTTTTTTTCTCTACTTTAATAAGGTACAACTATCCTTTAAAGTCTTTTTGCAAAACATGTTTTATTATTATCTCGGGGTCTTGTTCACGAATGAGGGAAAACTGGAGCGTGAGATCGATAGGCGGATAGGTGCAGCATCCGCAGTGAAGCGGGTGCTGTACCGGTCTGTCGTGGTGAAGAGGGAGCTGAGTCGAAAGGCAAAGCTCTCAATTTACCGATCGATCTACGTTCCCACCCTCATCTATGGTCATGAGCTTTGGGTTGTGACCGAAAGAACGAGATCTCGGATACAAGCGGCTGAAATGAGTTTTCTCCGCAGGGTGTCTGGACTCTCCCTTAGAGATAGGGTGAGAAGCTCAGTCATCCGGGAGGGACTCGGATTAGAGCCGCTGCTTCTCCACATCGAGAGGAGCCAGTTGAGGTGGCGACCCGACCCCGGATAAGAGGAAGAAAATGGATGGATGGATGTTTTATTATTGCAATAAAAGGCTCTAAATCAAGTCTTACACCAAAATTCAACAACACTAAATAAACACAAACGAATACAGAGGGTAGATGTGAGCAATACAGTAGAAATATATTTTCCTAAATTATAAGATTTTCACAACTTTAATTCTTTTAACGTTATATTACATATTCTGTAACAGGGAACAGTTGTTAGATCAATGTGAAAAAGTGAGTGTGTGTAGTTGAGATGTGGTACTTTGAGATTAATTCACACACTGGCTTGATATGAACAGCAAGATGTCCAGGCATGAGACACTTTTTACAGCATTAAGTGATCATGAATTACCTTGATTATTCAGCTGGACTTCTATGAAAGTTGTCTTCTGTCTTGTTTCTGGTCTTTAATGATGCATGTTTAAAGACTGCATCTGAAAAAAACAACAAATATGTTAGTGTTGGAGGAAATAAAAGAAAAAATAAGACATTATTACATTTAACACATGTGAAGGCTCTCATTTATCCAAGTTTCCATAATTAAGACTGAAAGTTTTGACTTCTTTTTAAACCTTAAAACTTACACAGACTGTAAGACGTACTGTAAACTAAATGACTCAAATAATGTCACAGATTTTCCCACCTGGATTATTGAGCATGCATCAGGGAATGTCACTTTTCATTTATATCAATTTTTACATTTTAGATAACATTTTAATTTAGCAATCCTAGCCTTTTGATTCTGTTGTTTTAAACTAACAGTGGCATTTCTGTCCAAAGCAAACCTGTCATTATTAAAAAACACATTTTTGCATTACTCTGAAAGCTATAAGTTGTGCTTTATAATGTATTTAATGGAGGGACTATGGACCAAATAACAAAACAATGATAGTCTGATGAAGTTTTAACAGTCAAATATTTTGTAAAATGGTTGAGAATTTTTTTTATAGATAACTGTGGAATATTTTAGATCTATTCTATTCAATGTAAAGTCCGAATAATTTAATAATACTGTATACTAAGCAAGCAGGGCAGAGAGCTAAAGTAGGTAAAATATATAATCCCCTCTCTCCTACTTAAGTCAGAAGATTTAGGTCGAATATCTTTTAATATTTTGATACAGAAAGAAAACGTGAAAATAGTGGTTGTCTCAGCTGATTACTGTTAGGATTTCTTTTACCCAACCTACAAAATAATTTCTAAAACTCGTACCTCATCATCTTGCTGTGAATCCTCGTCTTTATCTTCATCTTGAGTCACTGCCTCGGCGCCATTGACTTCCTCCTGGATCCTGATGTCCGGTGTCCCATGCAATCTTCACAGAACACCGGCGGCGGTTCCGCCACACTTTTAAATGGGCCGCTGCCGCTCGTGACCGTCATTAGCAGTTGATGAAGTTTTAGAATTCGACCCATTAAAAAAGGTTGTCACTTTCGGTAGTGAAGAAACATACGTTATTGTTTTTTGACGCTTTTTACGTTTTTCAGCTCCGCTTTTCTGTCTCCTGTCTCCCGCTTCCTTCTCAAACAGCAGGCGAGCATACAGCACTTCCTGGATTAGTGGGTGACGTCATGACGCATGACGGAATAGTCCATTTTAGTAGGGGGGTACAGAACTCAACCGTTTTTTCTGTTGCGTTTTTAAAGATAGTTTTCATCGTAACTATAATTATTTTTATGTTAAACGTACATTAACAAGCAGGAGCAATGTTAGGGATGTAGGTGACGGCTGGGGCCTCTGCTTATTGGCGGCCCATGCTCATTGGCGGCCCCAGGCAGCGGCCTCATTCGCCTTAATGGTAGATCCGCCACTGCGGAGGGGGGCTGTGTGTTTACATCAACAACGCATGGTGTTGTGATGCTGCTGTGGTCCACAAACACTGCTCACCTTAAGTGGAGTTTATGACTATTAAATGCAGACCGTTCTATTTACCGAGGGAATTTACAGCTGTTATGATTGTTGCTGTATATATTCCTCCAAGCTCCAACAGCAAAGTTAGAGGTGAGGCCCTGAATGAACTATATCTGCACATCAGTGAGCAGCAAACAGCCCATCCTGATGCTTTTCTCATCACGGCTGGTGATTTCAACCAAGCAGATTTAAAGAGTGTATTTCCAAAAACATACAGAAACATAAACTTTGCAACAAGAGGAAACAACACACTGGACCAAGTTTACACCACCATGAAAAATGCCTACAGAGCCCTCCCCCTCCCCCACATTGGTGCTTCTGACCATATCTGTGTTATGCTAAAGCCAGCATACAGGCCACTGGTGAAAGTCACAAAACCAGTCCGCAAGCAGATACGAGTGTGGCCAGAGGGGTCTTCAGAGGCACTCCAGGACTGTTTTGACACCACAGATTGGGGTATGTTCAAAGAAGCTGCTACCACAAACAACAACACATGTCTCCAGGAGTACTCAGACACTGTATGTTCATACATCACCAAGTGCAATGATGATGTAACCAACCTCAAGACCATCACTGTTCTTCATCACTGTTCTCACTGACTCTGTGTCATCAAACGGGTTATTCACTAAACTCTCGGTCATGTGCTCATTCAGTTTGCACTACTTCTCATATTTGCACTAATGTTTGTATTACATCACTGCCTATAGTCATACTACTGTTTACATTCACTGTTTACATTTATTAATACTGTTTACATTTATTACTACTGTTTACATTTATTACCCCTTAGCAAAAAGTAGTATATTAAAGTATACTTCAAGTATACATTTTAGGTACTTATCCGACTTTAAGTATACTTATCTGAGATATACTAAAAAGAAGTTTATTTAAGTGTACTAAGAGTATACTTATTTTATACTTTAAAATAAGGCTGTGTAGTAATCTGACTTGAAGTATACTTTTTAGGTACTTATCAGAGATATACTAAAAATAAGTTTATTTAAGTGTACTAAGAGTATACTCATTTTATGCTTTAAAATAAGGCTGTGTATTAATCTGACTTGAAGTATACTTTTTAGGTACTTATCTGAGATATACTAAAAATAAGTTTATTTAAGTGTACTAAGAGTATACACATTTTATACTTTAAAATAAGGCTGTGTAGTAATCTGACTTGAAGTATACATTTTAGGTACTTATCCGACTTTAAGTATACTTATCTGAGATATACTAAAAAGAAGTTTATTTAAGTGTGTACTTGAAGTTTAGTTTTTATGAACTACATTAGAAGAATTTATAAATGTAAATTCAATGCATAGTTGAAATTTGTATCTGTTCATCAAAACCAACAAGAATTACAACTCATAGTGCCACAATCAAAAACGAAACAAAAAAAATGGGGAGTGGTTTGTGTTTGACTTTGATTTCCCATAATGCTTAGCGGTATATTAGTGTTCAATTATAGTTTAAATCTGTATCCATTGATCAAAGCCAACAAGAATTACAACTCATAGTGCAACAATCAAAAACAAAACAAAAAAATAGGGAGTGGACTGTGTTGATTTCCCATAATGCTTAGCAGTATTTTAGTGTTCCGGGCTGCACCATGAGTCAGAAGGACGTCTGTGATACAGAAGTGCTCTTGTATGCCATTTGTGTTTGGGTATTACCTGTTGTGAGGCTCAGAGTGTCTGCTTTTGGTTTAACTCACACAATGTTAAGAAATAATTCTCAGAGTATGGTGCAATAGACCCATTTAGTGTTTGTAAACAAGTACGGCTGCGCGCGCACCGATGCAACAGAAGACTCCACCCACCCAGGCTTTTTACCAAGCATAACAAAGTTGCGGAGTGAATCTAGCTAATTAATTTCCTCCACCAGCAACAAAATGTCAGGATGTTGCGTATACAGTTGTACAAATAGGTATTCTAAGGAAGGACTGAAGTTCTACCGCATACCAAGAGGCAATCGACCATTTCAAAGCCACCGAAGGCAGCTGTCGCTTCAGACCATCAAGCAGGTGGATTGGACCGAGGACATCATAAAAAATGCACGAGTATGCGGTGCACATTTTATATCAGGTAAGGTTACTCATCTAGTTTTATTTCACCATAAACCCTGGTTGTCATTAAACATTGTTTTTAAAAACTAGACGCAGTTTATTGCTGTTAAATTCGGTCGGAAAGTTGGCTAGAAGCTAGTTGCTAATAAGCTAGCTCTTAATAAACAAATGCCTCTGTGCTTTATTTTCAGGGGAAATGTCGTTGGATTATCAAAGTCCTGATTTCGTACCTTCTGTGTTTGTGTACACTAAAGGACAGGGATCATGAGCAAAGATGAAAAGGTATGGATAATTTGCCTTGGCCTGTCTTTACTATTTATTTTTTATTTTTTTCTGTGTTCTGTTGTCATGGTCTTTAGCATACTTTGGTGTAGTGCAGGCTTTGAAATACAGCTCTGTATTAAAAGTAGATGATGTGTAAATGTTTATTTACTATGTGTGTCACTACATCTTCACATATTTTTATTTTAGGTACCAGAGGAAAAAGAGGAGAGATGATGGTGTGCACAAGTCATCACATCAACCCAGCCCTGGCAGTGTCACTTCAGATGAACAACAAGAATCCAACATGGAACATGACCCTGGTACAAATATATTATGTCCTATCTAACACACTTTTTAATAAATTGATTGTTTGATAAATTAATTAATTATAGATAGATTTAATATTTCAAAAATACTAGGGTGTCGTCCAACATTCTGCTCATATTTTATTCAAACCAGAATGGTTTGCTTGCAGTTTTGACCCCAATGTGTACAGCTAAATATTGTTCACAATTAATCAGCTAAAAAAGAACACACTTCACAGCACAGGCACATTCTGTGTCAGAGCATAAAGTGTTGCTTCCTGCTTTTTGGTGCATTTGCTTACCGTTTCTTTTCATAACTTTCAGCACAAGAAGATGTAGTCCCGAGGACTGAATATGATGATCTGAACCTGAGGCACTGTCAACTTCAGAATGAATATGCCCACCTGCGTCAGGAGTTTGACACGCTACAGGCTGAACATCAAAAGTTAAAACATAAACTGGAAGGATCTCAGTTTTCTTATTCAACTGTTAAGTGCAACTTTACACAACTCACAAACCTCTGTAAAAGTGTTGTTCCTAAAAAGTAACTAACTGCATAAAAAGTAATGTTCTGAAATTTTTTACATTGATGTGTGCAATTTGATCCACATCACTTGAAATGAACTTTTAAATGTTGATGTACTGCAGTAGATCAATAAACTGTCACCTGTCTAACAATAAACAAACGATTTAATTAAATTAGAACCTGTGTATTTCTTCCAAATTGTATATACAGGTACAATGTGGTTCAAAATTAATCCTAATAATTGAATTTGACATGAAAAACAGATTAGAAGCCTACAAAAAAATTAAGATGTTTAATATAAGATTTATTTAAAACAATCAACATCAGATTATGAATGGCTGCAAAGATCAAGGTAAATAACAGACCACCTATGACAAAAAAATGTTGGTACACAACATAAAGTATAAAAAAAACCTGACATTTGTTACTTCTTTATGCACAAATTCATGGCATTTTACATTTAGGCCAAAAACATCTGGCATTCCTCACAGATCCAAGTTGCTGATTTCCTTTTGATTTTTGCACAGCTGTAGTGAAAGGAGTTATTGCACTTAACACAGCTGATCATTTTGTCGTACTCAAAGGCAGGATCGTGTCTTCTGGTCAGGAGTTCTGGCAACAAACCTGAGATAAAAAGGTTTTGAGCTTTTGGCAGGGTCTCTTGTAGCCTGGCCCTCGCCATTCCTACGCAGCTCCGCTCAATTCTCATTTCCCTTCACTGCTGGGTCTGGGACTTGTCCCATAGACAAGGATATCTCCGGTAGATTTTTGACCGGACCAATCAGAGAACAGAAGGCGGAGTTTTGAACGACGTCGACTGACGTCGTCATTCAAAATGGCTGCCGCCACGAAGGAATTTTCAATAAAACAAGGTAAAAAACTATTATTTCTCTGCTGATAAAAAATGTATTTCTTAGCTAACGTTATATCAGAAGTGTTCCTGAGCAATCAGAGAGCAGAAGGCGGAGTTTTGAACGACGTCGACTGACGTCGTCATTCAAAATGGCTGCCGCCACGAAGGAATTTTCAATAAAACAAGGTAAACTATTATTTCTCTGCTGATAAAAAATATATTTCACCGCTGACGTTATATCAGAAGTGTTCCTGAGCTTAACAGTTCCTAAATCAATTCACGAAATGGTCAAATCTGCTGGATTTAAATAGTTTCGGTTTGACATTTTCCAAACAGCCTCGGGTGCGCTACGAAAATAAATGATAAAAAATCGAATTTTATCTCAAATGTTTCATCTAGGCCAACAGTCAGTAAATTAGAGACATATAATTACACACTGGTAGCAGAAAAAATATCCACCGAGTGGTTTCTGAGCTTTTTATCTGAATAGCCTGGACCTCGCCAGGCTAAACTAACAAAACTCCGCCTTCTGTTCTCTGATTGGTCCATTCAAAAATCTAACGGAGAAATCGCTGTCTATGGGAGAGATGCCAGACCCTAGTACTGTACAAAGCGAAGTGAAGGACATGGGTCTGGTATCAACCAGGCTAGGTCTCTTGTAGAAACGCTAGATTTTTTATAACACACTGTAGAATAAGTTGTTGTTTTGACCACAACACAAAGTCACAGTATTTGACATCACACACAAACATGTGGAGTTGGATCTGATTGTAGTATGGGTGTGATTGCTTTAAAGTGAAAGAGTTGTCCAAACATAAAAAATCTTCATGTGTTTTGGCCATTACAACAGTGTATGTTTGTCGTGCAGTTTCCTCCATGTTTTGTCCCCACAGCACAGATGGTACATTTAAATCTCTGTGGTTGTACTGCATTACATCCATCAGATATGTGTTGCTGATCATGTCCGAAGTGGTGGCACGATGAAATTTGGTGCTTGTGATTCGACCAGCTCTATGGATGTTCCACTCCATAGACGACTGCTGTCGGGTCACAGCTTCCAGCCTTTTGCACTGATCAGGTGTGTGTTTAGTTTTCAGCAGGTGAAATGTTTCCTCACATTTCACCTTTAGTTCATCGGGTGTGAGGTCTCTGGATGATGTGCTGAATAAAGCAGTTAAGGGCTCCGGTAAATCTCCATGCTCCTCATAGTTTTCGTCAGATGAAGCTGTGTCCGTGTCACTGTTGTCGAAGCTCGTCAGCACTGCACAATCTGGATCCACAGCCCGCAGTTCTAGGATGTCGTCATCTGTCAGCACTATTAAAAAAACAAACAAAGATAGTTAGGGTGGTATATTACATCCACATCTTCAAAAGTGAGATGGAAATGTAAACGCAGGGCTCCACACTGCACTCAGCTGGGTTCTATTTTACCTGTGAAGTTCAGACTGTTAACAATGTTTTTAGCCACTTCTCTATTAATAATGATTTATAATTAAATGCTTTAGTCGCTCAAACAATTTTTAATTAGGAGTAGAGGCCAATGTATGTTATGAATAAAAATGAAATGAGTGTGAACTTTGTTACTTGTATAAAGAAGTTACAGTAGTCTGGAGTCCCTGAAAATTTAATAATTATCAAAGTGGGCCTTATTTTGCCTCTGTCAACATCTACATGCCTCTGGGTGTCTCACTGTTCTTGTGAGTAGGTTTTGATGCTGCTGGAAACTGCTTGCGTAGTTTCTTAGTTTTGGTGAACTTGATTTCACTCAGTGGAGCTGGCTTGACATCTCTTCGACTCTCTTTCCACATGCACACACCGGAGGTAACTGCTGCCTTCTCTGTCCTGCCCATCCTAACTGCGAGCTCGACTTTGAACAGTATGGCAGCTGCATGACTACAGCATGATCCTAGACTGAAATGTTGGAAATTACTAACATGTTGTGGTGTAAATGTCACTTTTGAATGTTTCCTGACTAAGTTCTGACTTTGATTGTAAATAAACATTTGTGATTTTCATTAGCTTCTGTAATTCAAGCCACTGTGACCTCTGGATGAATATTTTTGAATATGTAATGACTAAGTTATCTGAGCAATGCAAATAAAACATTTTACACTGAAAAAATGTAAAATCTAAAATTGCAGTGGCCTAAAACAGAAGCAAATTATGCATATCAAGAACCAAAATTAACTTACCCTGCCATACAGGTGCAGTTTGCTGTGAGAATGTAGTTCTCCACTTTGTTGACGATTACCCAAGCCTCATACATTGTACTCTTTACGCTTTGTCTCTGACTGGGGAGGACTTTGGACTTTAAAACACAGAAATCTGCGTCCATATCATTATATAGCACTTCCTGTACATGTCCACAAACAACGTAGTCATACGCATCGAGTGATTTGTATGCTCGTAGTTTTTCTCTTGTGTACACGCTAGGTTTCTCCACCAAATACGTGTAAATATCAGGCCACTGAATGCTAGGCCACTTACTCACGTCATCCTCCCATTCAGTAACTGTACACGGATCAGGAAGCTGATGGCCATTGCTCAAAGTTAACTTATTAAAGTAAGCTTTGCGATCAATTACCGATAACCCGCTAGCGTAGCTTGATAATACACTACGAGCCGCCATACTGCTGTGGCCACGGTGCGCGCGCAGC
>JBBPBX010051735.1:0-13067 GCA_038048925.1 Garcialebias charrua
TTCAGTTCAAAGATTTCGCTGTCGTCTCCTCCCCCTGTCTATCCTGAGGTTGTGATTGGCCAAATGACGCGCTCCAACAAAGATGTTTTATTATCGACAAGATGCATTACTCTGTCTTGAAATCCAGTCAGTGGGAAATAATGCATTCTAATCTGCCACGGGTCTGACCCCCCCCCCCACCTCGAAAACAAAAACTCATCGGATCTACACGAATCACGTAAATGATATATTTTGCTTTGAAAACGGCGAATTTCGCCGAAAGGTGACTAGTTTGCAGGTATGATAAAATCAAAGACAGGAACATATCTGTATTGGGTTTTGCCAAGATTACAACAGATTCTGAAAACCATTTAGAGAGGCCCTGACCTCTCTAAATGGTTTTCAGAATCTGTTGGAATCCTGGCAAAAACCAATGCAGATATGTTCCTGTCTTTGATTTTAATACATTTACCTTATAATGTTTTGCTAGTTTTTGATACTTTTTTAAAACATTTTTTTAATGTATTTCTCTCTTTTGTTTGTCTATAGTCTATTGTTTAAGGAAATTTTACCATTGCTGTTCATCATTCTTTAGTTTGTAGCAGGTCACTTTTGTAAATGAGTCCACAAGGCTCAATGAGATTTACCTGACTAAATAAAGTTTGAATGAAAATTGCTAGCATCACTCAGCCCCTTGCGAATAGCAAACAACCATCAGGGTGCTAACGATCCATCGTTAGGCTGATGGTCCTCCTTGATCATGTGAGCAGCTGGTTTCGGTTGTCATGAGCAAACTGGTTGATCCACTGTGAGAGGGTGCTATACATAGTTCCCATGTGACGTAACATCAGGGGCAGTTCCAGGTAGTCCTCCATGCGTAGAGGCGGAACAAAGCTACCAGAGCAGCAGTTACAGCGCAGTCTACTGGCAGTGTATTTTTCACGTTTTTTGTTTTGTTTGTTTGTTTATTTATTTCTAATTAATTGCAATGGTTACTTCGTGTTGGGTTAATGGGTGTTCCAATCGGGGAAATGCCAAGCGGAATTTTTACTTAATCCCAAAAATAAGGAACCGTTAACGATCTATCTCCATCAGAGGAAGGAGCTGACCGCATCTCCTCCCTCCTCTGTCTGAGTCTGGCCTAGCCAGATCTGCTCTCAAAGACGTCGTGCTCCTATCACCTTTTTTCTGGTAAACAAAATATTATATATAAATCATTTTGTGAAACAATGTCAGGACAATGTTGGAGTATAACTGTCTTTGTGTTGGAGCTGTTTTTTTTCTTCATGATTTAGTGTCTACTACTGTGGTTAGCTTAGCATGTAGCGTAGCCTCTACACAGTAACACTCACGACAACAAGGTTCTGGTCTGTGTTGAGCCTGGACTGTTTGTTGGTTGTGTGTTATTTTAGTTAAACCTTTATTTAGCTGGTTAGATATGACTGAGACAGGTTACACATCTTTTTTCCAAGATAGATCGAGTGAACAATGAAAGCAGCTCTCAAAACATGATCCATCATTAAACCAGTTATTAAAGCACACTTGAAATAATGATGTGAATAAAAGAAGAGAAAAATGCACATGAAGCTAAAATTGTACTAAAATGTGAGTAAATATCTGTTAACGCATTTACTAAACAAATCTGTCAATAAATAATATAAATACATGTGTGTGTTATACATACACACAGTGTATGTATACCTGTATATTGTACTGTATATGCATGATACACACATTATATTTAAAATACATAATATTTGAACACTGCAACATTGTCAGGCTAGAACTATCAGTTTGTTTAAATTTTAGTTCCCTCTTTACTCTCATGTGAATAAAGCAGTGGGATGCTGTCTGTACAGAAAATATTCCATAACCCAAGTTCATCTTTTGGGTATTACTACATTTGTTCTATTGAATTGTTACTTTTTTCAGGAAGGCCTGCACACAAGTCAAACACAGACTGATCTCCTACACTTAAGTTGACAGACACACTTACTCTGAGAAAGTCAGAAGCAGAGGAACAGCAGGTAATGACACAAGCACAATAATTCAAAAATATTAAAGTAAATCTAAGATAAAATTACTGAAATCAATATAAAATTGAACATATATGTTTTTGAATGATTAAAAATGTTAGGAGCAACTGTATTTATTTTTTCTACTTTGAGTAGCAAACTTGGAGTCTTATTTTAGACTGTGATGCAAAAATGCCAATGTTTACTAATCTTTTTTTTTAAGGTACAGACGAGTGAAGGGCCGAGTTCCATCCAAAGAAAAGAGCCTAGACCTGGGTCCAGTCTTGGATTCCGGAGGGGTTGGTTGCTCCAGTCGGGTGGTCCGACATGACGAGGAATCTGTTCCAGTTTGTTTAAAATCAGAAACTGCGCTCGGCTCCATCATTCCTTGTTGAAGAGTGTTTTGATCTGGTATTTATTCTGTAGCAAAATCATTTTCATTAAAAGACATAAAATCACCCCCAGTTCTCATATTGTATTCAGTTTCATCTGTTTTGAATTTATAATTATAGCTTTTACGCTGAACTTTATCAGTCTCCTGGATGAGGAACCATACAGCAACAAGCATGTTTTTATGTTTTGTACATGTCAATAAAACACTAAACTGGTAAGCTGTCAAAGAACAATCACTACATCTAGGTTTTATTTATGTACATTAGAATGTCTAGTAGAGGTGACATCACAATAAAACTACTTCTCATTATTAGACATTAAACAGCGTATCTTAATTATTGAAATAAAGAAGGTGAAACTTGGTGCAACTGTTTTATTCAAACTAAAGGTAAGCACACGTACATTTAGGAATGCATGTTTCACAGCAACATCAAACGTATGGACCAAGTGGAGCTTCATCCATCTCCTGGGAGTACCTTACACAGAAATACAACACAAAGGAGGAAAACAATTAAAATGCTCTTCTTGTTTCAGGGTTTAAAGCAACATTTAACCAATGGATTAAAAGGAGTTACCAAATTGTAACTTTTCACCACTAACTTTATTAACAAAGGCAGATCATAGTGGAAAATAAATAATATCAGTGACATTTACTGTAAAACATTTAATACTATGACTGAGTAATAATTACAAATAATTTATTTTAACACTGGTTTAAGTATGAAAGGCAGTCAGGCTAAATAAATAATGTAGTAATGTGAGAAATAGCGATATTTACTGTGGTACAAGTTACATCAGGTAAGCTGAAGTAGCAAAGATTAGCTTAGCTGCTGCAGCTATGAGGGACATCTACGTGTATATTATTGTAATCACTTACTCTGCCAGTCACAGAACTGTTATTAATATGAAGATTTGGACGTCCTTCACAAATCTGTTACTGGTTATAGCATCCATCCGTGGATTTAAAGCTGCGAAGCTGCTCCGTTGTGGGCACTCCTCGTAGTCATTAAATAATTAACGATATCAGAGTAACTTCTTGGTGACAACTTGTCCGCTTCGTCTGACATGATTTCTTTCTCCAACTCATACAGGTCAACTCCGACCACTGCTATTTTTTTCAGATATCTAGCTCTTGCGCCTTGGTCAAGAGTATCAATACACTTAGCTCTGGTAGCTATCTGCCATCTTCCACCTCTACGAGTGTCGGAAAACCCGGTATTGCGCAATACTGGTCACGTGTGTGGGAACTATGTATTTATAAGACTTAGCTGAATACAGCATCGCCGACTGAGGAAGTCTTTCGGACGAAAGACGAAACGTTTCTACAATTTTTTTGCTTTGTTTTGTTTTTTTGAATGTCGAGAGGACCAGACTTAGCTTTTTTAGACTGCCTAAATAAAGGTTGAATTAATTCAGTAAGTCCCTTACTTTATACAGTACTGCCATGGACTTGGATATTTTAGTTTTTACAAAATTAATATGTTGTTTCCAAGACAGTTTATAATCGATAATTACTCCCAAAAACCTTACCTCATTCATACCCTGATGCATGCTCAATAATCCAGGTAGAAAAATCTAAAAAAGCTAAGTCTGGTCCTCTGGACATTCAAAAAACAAAAACAAAAAAAATTTGTAGAAACTTTTCTTCTTTCGTCCAAAAGACTTCCTCAGTCTGAGCTGCTGTATTCAGCTCAGTCTTATAAATAGCACCCTCTCACAGTGGATCAACCAGTTTGCTGATGACAGCCGAAACCAGCTGCTCACATGATCAAGGAGGACCACCTCTGGACCATCAGGTCCAGAGGACCAGACTTAGCTTTTTTAGATTTTTCTACCTGGATTATTGAGCATGCATCAGGGTATTAACTTGGACAGTTTGATCCTTCATTAATGGAGTTATGTGGGTTTTCATAAGCTGACAAAATTTAAAAGGATTTATGTTAGAGCAACAAGCAAACAGATGTTTTCTATGCAACTGTAATTGTCAGTTGAATAAGTTATAATAAATGAGTTATTCAACATTAAGGAGTACGGTAGTTACATTTATTTTACATTACATTAGATTACATTTAGTTACATTTTTAAGTTACATCTGGCCCTTCAAGGACAGCCATTATGCCGATGTGGCCCTCGGTGAAAATGAGTTTGACACCCCTGTTCTAGGGAGTTTATCAGCTAAAAAAAGTTAAATTTGCATTTAGTTCCTCTTTAAGGCGTGGTGTTGGCGCAGCTGTGGGAAGTTGACAGTTGAGTTGGAGTGGATGGTCAAAGCTTCTGTATGTATCTGCTGAATTATCTGCGTGGAATAAACCTCCTGAACTAAAACTGAATCGTGGACCTCACTTTGTCCGACTTATCCTGCCCTAAAGATGGCGAACTTAACACAGCTACAGATGCTAACAGCCACAGACGCTAACAGCTACAGATGCTAACAGCTTCAGATGCTAACAGCTTCAGATGCTAACAGCTACAGATGCTAACAGCCACAGATGCTAACAGCTACAGATGCTAACAGCTTCAGATGCTAACAGCTTCAGATGCTAACAGCTACAGATGCTAACAGCTACAGATACTAACAACTACAGATGCTAACAGCTACACATGCTAACAGCTACACATGCTAACAGCTTCAGATGCTAACAGCTACAGATGCTAACAGCTTCAGATGCTAACAGCTTCAGATGCTAACAGCTACAGATGCTAACAGCTACAGATACTAACAGCTACAGATGCTAACAGCTACAGATGCTAACAGCTTCAGATGCTAACAGCTACACGTTTTAACAGCTACATATGCTAACAGCTACAGATGCTAACAGCTTCAGATGCTAACAGCTACACGTTTTAACATCTACAGGTGCAAACAGCTACAGATGCTAACAGCTACAGACGCTAACAACTACAGATGCTAACAACTACAGATGCTAACAGCTACACATGCTAACAGCTACACATGCTAACAACTACAGCTGCTAACAGCTACATATGCTAACAGCTACAGCTGCTAACAGCTACACATGCTAACAGCTACACATGCTAACAGAGTGAACTAACTTACTCTCCACAGACAAGAAGCTGCAGTGTTACAAGCCTCTGGCAGCAGCAGCTTGGAACTAAATCACAGAATAAAGTATTTGACTCATGAGAAGTCTTTTTTCATCAGTAATTGAAATAAATCACGGAGCTAAATCCAGACGTAGCTTCTCATCACGAAGGAAAACAAAGAGGCCGAGCGTGCAGCTTCATTTGGTGCTCACTGCATCATTTAGGATTTAAGTTGGTAAATCCAGTTCACTTTATGGATCTGAGTCAGTCTAATGAATCACTAAAGTAATCTGGTTCACTTTATGGATCTGAGTCAGTCTAATGAATCACTAAAGTAACCGGTTCACTTGAGTCGTTCACTCTTTGTTTGTTTTGGATCAGCACAGAGAGTAAGAAGTAACTCCTTTATCTTCCAGAAAACTGCTACTAACTTGTAACAAAGTCACTGGAGAGAAAGAATAAAGACACAAACCTAAAAGATGCAGTTGATGGTTGGGACTGAAAACAGCATCTAACATGTGTCTTGCTCCGTTTGTTCCTGAGCTGCAGCTCTACTTCCAAAATCCTCAGACTTTTCTTCTTCCTCTGCTTCCAGCTGTTTGAGCCGCTGTCTCCACATCTGTTCACTTCCGGTCAGCAACATTTACAGATGTTACAGCTCAATTGAACGTTCACTTCAACTCATTTGAGCAGCAGTCGAGAGAAAAGGCCTTCAGCTCGTAGCTACCATAGATATATACACTAGATAAGCTGAGGAGGAGTCAGCGGCGTCGTCAAGCGGCGGCCATCTTGCCACAGACAGCAACATTAGCTGCAGCTGTGGAAACCGTATGGAGGTGAGGGATTTATACAAACAAAAATACGCTTAACTCGCTGTAATCTTGACGGATTTACAAACGGTTTATGTTTTTAAAAACGTTATTAACGTGGCTATGATTTCTTTGGTAATCAGACAGCAGTTTCGTCTTTTTTAAAAGGTTTTATTCGTGTTTTGGGTGTCACACTCATCGAGAATCTAGAATTTAAATTCTGTTTTTATTACACCAATAACTATTTTAAAACAAACTAATCTTTTGTCTAAATGACTGTCTTGATCATGACTGTATTTATTAGCAGACTATTAACAAGAGCCTTTGATTAAGGGCTAGCTAGTATTCCAAACATTTCCCCAGCATTCTTAGATCACTAGGAGCTCTTTGTTTTTAACTGAACTAAAGCTGCACATGATTTCCAAGCGGTTTGGTATGTTCAACACTAATTACTGCTTTGTGTTTTACAGAAATACTCTTTGACAAGATGCCTGACTTTTGTGCAGCCTATGGATGCTCCAATAGACGTAACATCAAAACAAGAAACCTTGGGATCACATTTCACCTGTAAGACTCTGTGACAGTATTATTACTTTAATTAGAATAATCATAGTTATATTTTGGATCAGTGCACATTACACGTCACGCTACACACAAAAAATGTGAGATAATATTATTGACATAATATTATACATAATATATATTTACATAATAATGACATATATTTACAGCACTTTGGTTGACCTTGTTGTTGTTTTAAGTGCTCTATAAATAAAATGGTATGGTATGGTATAAGGCTTGTAAAAGTATCTTTATATAAATTATGATTATGATTCAGTGTTTCTTTTTGATACCATTTTTAATAGCTGTTTTATTGTACCAAAAGTAAATGCAAGCACACCAAAAGTATGATATATGTGTATACTTGTCATTACTATAATTCAAAGGTAAAGAAAGGAAGTGTGGAAAATAATGACCAGCTTCTTCATGTTTTTAAGGTTTCCCAAAACCAGAGAGAGGAGGCGGCAGTGGGAAGTTGCCCTGAGAAGAGAGGGTTTTGTTGCCCTGGACAGGACACTGCTCTGCAGTGATCACTTCAGGTCTGAGGACTTCGATCGGACAGGGCAGACTGTCAGATTAAAAGATAGTGTTGTTCCAACACTTTTTAATTTTCCATCTCATCTTCAAAGGGTATGTACCATCGACCTACAAGATTTCAAGTTGTATAAGATTGATATGTCTATAAACTACTGTATATATAAATATGTGGTTAAATGTCACAGTTTAGTATTTCTTTCTGCAAATTTAGCAATAAACAATGTGTTGTTCTTTACATAGCACATTTTAGACACTCTACTTTTGTTTATTTTAGCTTGTAACAAGAGGCTCAAACACCTCTAGAAGAATAGAAGACAACCTGGCAATGGACCTGTCTCAGGATAAAGCTCAGTCTGATGTTGTGAGTATTAATTGATTCACACAATTGATAAGTGAATAATTTTTTTTAACTGTTAAATTCCACATTAATATTATTTATATATTTGTATATTTTTGCAAAGCAATTGGAGTGTCTGCATGGAGTTCATAATATGCTCTTTTCTGTCTGCATCACGTTCATAAGATGCTCTTTTCTGGTGATGGTACTTCTTATCTTATCAGGGTGTTTTGCTACAATATATTTGCTGTATTAAAATATGTCTCTGTTCCTGCTCTTGTGTTTAGTCACCGCCACCCCTAAAAAAAGTAAATGTTAAGATCCTAAACTCATTCTTTCTTGGGACCTCTTTGTAATTATACAATATTTGCTTTATTTGATTAAGATTCCTCTCTATCCTGGGATTTATCATCAATATTGACACATTGATGTCAATGGTTCCTGTGCTGCTTGATGAGCAGCGATATATCCTGACCTACAGGTTCAGCCAGGACCACTTGGAGCTTCTCTTTAACTCCATCAGAGCATCTGGTACAATTCATAATTATTTTTTAACACAACACTAAGTGACCGGAACTGTCAGCAACTGTATTGTTTTCAATTTGTTGATCCATGTTTTCTTTTTTTTAGGAAAATACATTTGGTTTGTTTATTTGTTTGAAAAATCGGTGAATATGTAATATACTGTTATATATCTTGTGTCTATTTTAAGGTGGATGGAATAACAACCCTAGTGCCAGCCAGTTCAAGAACATTTTCAGAAAGCTGATGGCCCGGTGTGGTGTTAAACCAAGCATAAAAGGCAATGTGACCGCACAGGATGAGACAGAGTCCCTACCAGTTGAACCAATGTCCTCTGCTGACCAGTTCTACCACATTGACACATCAACAAACCTGTCAGCTGTAGACATGTCCTCTGTAGAAGAAGAAGATCTTCCATCACCGTTTGCTGACATTCCTGCTCTTATACATGACCACAGCTACCTTCCCAGCCGCTTCGATGGTCTTGTGGAAAACACACTTGTGTACATTTCAGGTAGAGGTTGACTTATACTAGATTTGACCTATTACCTGTAGTGCTAACATTCAGCATATAATATTCAAAAACTGAAATGATGGTCAAATAATGAGATGATAGTCCTAAAAAGGAAATGTAACCTTAATTTTACTTACTATGTTTATTATTAATATTGTTGTCAATGTCAATGCTAGAACCTTAAGTTTATTTTATAGTTATACTGTACTTTTTATACTTTTTTACTTTTTATACTAGTATGCAAAAACTCAGGACAGTATTATGTTCATTAAATGTTTAGTGTTTTAGTTTTAGAGTTGGTGTAAATTTTCATACTCATTTACCACTATGCAAAAACTCAGGACAGTGTTACAGTTTTACTATTTTATGCTTATGTTTATTATTATATGTTTCAGTGTTTTAATGTTTAAATAGTTACTGTTGCACCGAGGGACTGAGAGTCTTGTCACACTATCAGATGTTTATTTCTGTTTGTTTGTTTATTTATATCTCCCGATTATTAAATCTTTTCATGTATCTAAAAAAAATAAACTACACATATTGACCAAGGTTTGTGTAATAATGTATTTAATATTACATAATATTTGCATGTGTAGGGAAAAAATTGGCATAAATTATTTTCATACCACTAATAATAATGCTATTTATGATGAAATAGTATTAAATATTTATTAGCATTGTAACATATGTCAGTTAATTTCGCTGGAAATAAACATGTATTTATAAATAGATGTAAATATAATCTTATTGTGTATATTGCTAGTGCAATACAGTGTCTACATAACGTTATTTTCATGTGAACGTCCATCTTAAGTATACCATATTATAACAACATCTCTCACATTTATAACAAACCAAACCGTTTTAAAATCGGTTGAAAATTAAGCAAGTTATGGTTATTTTAATAGTAAATGCACCATTCACATTCATGTTAAAGGACAACACCCACCATGACAGTAACAATTCACCATATAGGACAATTACTGTAATTTAATATTATGTCTATTTTCATTTTTGCATTTGGGCCAGGCGAGGGTTAAAAAAAAAAAAAAAAAAACACTCCCGAATGAATCCGGAAACCTGGCCGAAGAGTCCCGAAGTGTCATGTGACTTTTGTTACATCTCCACCCAGAAGGCACAAGGCAGGAGTGAGTTTCCATGGAGGTTTATGAGAGAGAGTGGGAGTTATAACTGCATATTTCCTGGTGCATTTGTGTGTACATATGGACCAGCGCTCTGATTTTATTTATTATTTATTTTATAACACCGCTGCGGACCGTTGCTGCTCTCATTGTGCCCAGAGGAGCGAGCCGCGCGTTCTGCCCAGAGGAGCAAGCCGCGCGCGTCTCTGGCTCCTTGTTCCGCTGGTTCCTCGTTCCTTTGAAGTTCCTCGTGCCGGTGTAATTTGCTCCCTCGAGTGTATTTGCTCTCGTCAGCCTTGTTGCGGGGAGCACGGGGAGCACGCGCGCAGAGCTCCGCTGCGCGGCTGCCCGACCTGTCTGGTCAAGGGGGGAGAGAATAAAAAGCCGATGCGGAAATGAATGAATTTGTCGCGATCAAACGAATTAAACTAGTATGTCTACGTGGATGCTCGCTCAGAATATGATAGACATGAGTGAGCGACAGCAGGATTAATCAACAGGCAGCTTTAGGGAATATTTAAAAATGCTTCGCTTTTTCTTTTCCTCGCTCGCCTGTAACTCCAAGGCGTCACTTTAGTGACGTGAATGCCCATGTGAATGCCCATATATGGAGAGGGGCAGATTTTTCCTGGAGCTTCTGCTAAAATCTGCTATAAATCATGAAATAACACATTTAGCGTTATTTCTCTACAATATAAATAAACGCTCCTGTATTATTTTTAAATAAACTAATAAATATTAATGGCGATGCAATTTGAAAACATGGTGGGTGTTGGACTTTAAGAGTGGGCGTTCTGTCTGTGCCAAGATGGCCGCCGTCTGACGATGTCGGTCTCCATTGGCCAACAGCGGGGATGTCTTATCTAGTGTATATATATCTGTGGTTCTAGAGTTTGGCGGGATGGCAGTTTGCATTTCCTGGAAGACTGAATCTTCTTCTTCTTGGCGGATTGCAAACGTTCAGATGCATACCGCCACCTACTGGAGAAGACTGAATCTCCGCCCTCCGACATAGGAATACGCCCCCTGACCAATCAGTGACCACACTATGCTGATGTCATAACTGGACCCTAAAGAACTGGACCTTTGTACCTCAGTGAGGCAGGCACCAAAATAGGTCTGGTTTCACGTGAATAGGACCCTGTGGGTACACTCCATAGTTGTTAACTAGTTACGAACGAGCCCGAACGAGCGCAAACAGGCCCTGTGGATAAATGGCAATAGTGTTTCATCAAACAGCTGGTTGTGCTGCTGTTTTAAATTGTGTCCTAAATGTGAAAAGTGATGCGAGGACATCATTTGATTGTCCACTCTGAAGACTTTAGAGAAAGACAAACAGAGGTTTCTGTGAGACACTTGAAGCTGGACGTGTTCATTGAAGTGTTTCTTGTGAGCAGACTCCAACATGTCTCTGGTCTCAGACTCAAACACTCGGGACACATCAGCTGAAATAAAGTCCACTTTGCTGCAAACATCTGCTGTGAAAACAAAGTGGAAACATGAACGCAGCAGGAAAAGTGATTTTGAACGCTGCACACAAGATGACTTTTCTGTGGATCATCAGTGAAAATATTGTCCACAAGTGATTTCAGCAGCATGTGGTGGTTGAGGCCAGTGTTCCTTTAACAGCTGTTTCCTCTTGCTCACATCTGTTTGACAGAATCAAAGGAGTGAAATAGTTAGAAATGTGTTCCAGTTTGATCCAGGTGAAGTTGAAGAATTCAAAGTGAAAGAATTCAACAAGAGCCTCAACAGTCTTCTACTCTCCATCATGTTCAGCCTCTGGATTGAGACGTTTCAAACTGAAAAGTTCATTTCCTTTGGCTTCCAATGATTTTAGCAGCTCAAGTCTTTTTTCATTGACTCCTTTAAGAATAGATTTGGACTTGTTCTTAAATGTTGTGTTTGAACACCTTCACTTTGTTGTTTTATGGATGTTATTTTGGAGTTTGTTGTTCAGCACATTGGTCAACTCTTGTTGTTTAAATCTGCTTTATTAATAAAGTTGATCTCATTTGATTCATGGATCAGCCTGTATTCTATATTTATACAACATGTAATGATGTTACACAACTATTTGATGTTTTTTCTAAGAGAATGGCTGAACTTTAGGACTTGATGACAGTTTTTCTACCTGATTGTTGTTTATTTGATGAAGAAATGTGATTTGATGTCTCTGTGATTTAAATGTGTCTGGAATGACAAAAAGAAAAAAGAACTTGAACAAGTTTCTGTCCACAGTCACACTGACTAAAGCTGACATTAGCAAATGTTTCCTTATGCTGTAGAGGAGAAAGAGCCCAGGTAACACACATTGTCTGGAAAGTAAAATAGTTAAAATCAGTGATGATTTACTAAATCAGAAAAATAAAAAAAGCCCCTCCTAAATTCACTGTTGGTGGTTATTAAAATGTCACCTGTTCATTGGGTAAAGTTATTATTCTTAGTTTTACATGTGCAGTTGAGTCACCATTGTTTAGTAAAATGGCATGTTGTGTTACAAATAAAACTAAATAAAAATTAACAAATTAAAAGTCATTGTGATAAATTGTCACATTAATTTAATTATCTTAGCCACAGGATTGAGTTTAAAAACAGGATGTCTACCGTAAAAACCGTTGTATTATACGCTGTATTTGTATTTTTGCTCATTTGAATGTCCAGCGTATTAAACACCGAAGAGTATTATTTATGGATTTTTTCCCATATTTTTAGACCCATTTTTCGCTCTGATTCTTCGTTTTTCATTTTTGGCGAAAATGGTGCAGTACCAGTTTCGGCCGCTATACGGGCGCTGTAGGCAGCAGCCAGCAGAGGACTCAGAGAGTGAAGAGGAAGAGGGGCCACTTCCAGAAGTTTCTACTTGCTGTGTCCGAAAAAAGCCTCCTTTGGTCGGACTGATGACTCTGTCGCTGCCCGCTCCCTGCTGTGGATGTAGCTGTTTTTGTTTGCAAGATACCACTCATAAACCACACCGCGGATTTTTAAATCCAGCTGATTTCACATTTGGTTCAGCTCAGGAGCCCGTCTGCTATAGTGAGGTAAGAAATATATTTTTAAGCGTTTATTTAGCTAAATTTAAAGAAACAAAGCGTCCGGTTTGACCCGCCTGGCGCCTGCCTAAAATTCGGCTAACTTTTTTTTATTTAAATCCAGCTGATTTGAACATTTCGTTAAGCTCAGAAGCACGTCTGCTATGAAGTCAGCTAAGAA
>JBBPBX010051735.1:14058-24472 GCA_038048925.1 Garcialebias charrua
TTTTTTTGATTTGATTTGATGTTTATTCATTCATTTTAAAAGAACAATACAAGACAGTTTCATCAGATACAAGAATACAAGTAGGATAAAATGAAGGGAGCAGAAAGAAGATGAAATCTTATTATATCTGCCCCTTATTTCACAGTTTGTTCAACCAATGATAACCTTCAAACTACATCACAGAATGAATAATTCTACTTAATTTTTCTAACTGTAATACACAAACTACGTCACAAAATGAATAATTCTACTTAATTTTTCTAACTGTAATACACAAACTACATCACAAAATGAATAATTCTACTTAATTTTCCTAACTGTAATACACAAACTAGATCACAAAATGAATAATCCTACCGTATTCACCGGAGGAAAATACTCTCAGGTGTTTTGGACGCTTTGTCCAATTATTAACAATAAACAAGAAAAAAACGTACACAATACGCCCCGGTGTTTAATACGCGTCATCACCACGCGACGTGTCAGCGCCTCATTTGCCCTAATCAAGATGGCGGTGACAGAAGCAAGCGAGTACGAAGATCTTCACAAGGAAACACGGTAAAACAATTATTTCTTTGCGAGAAAAAAAATATTTCTTAGCTGACTTCATAGCAGACGGGCTCCTGAGCTTAACGAAATGTTCAAATCAGCTGGATTTAAAAAAAAAAAGTTCGCTGAATTTTAGGCAGGCGCCAGGCGGGTCAAACCGGACGCTTTCTTTCTTTAAATTTAGCTAAATAAACGCTTAAAAAATATATTTCTGAGCTGACTTAATAGTAGACATACTCCTGAGTTTAACGAAATGTTCAAATGGATTGGCAGACTGGGGTGGTGGTTCCCCTATTCAAAAAGGGGGACCGTAGGGTGTGTTCCAACTATAGAGGGATCACACTCTTAAGCCTCCCTGGTAAGGTCTATTCAGGGGTTCTGGAGAGGAGGGTCCGTCGGATAGTCGAACCTCGGATTCAGGAGGAGCAGTGTGGTTTTCGTCCTGGTCGTGGAACACTAGACCAGCTCTACACCCTCAACAGGGTCCTGGAGGGTGCGTGGGAGTTTGCCCAACCAGTTTACATGTGCTTTGTAGACTTGGAAAAGGCATTCGACCGCGTCCCTCGGGGGGTTCTGTGGCGGGTACTCCGGGAGTATGGGGTACCAGGCCCATTGATATGGGCTGTTAGGTCCCTGTACGACCGGTGTCAGAGCTTGGTCCGCATTGCCGGCAGTAAGTCAGGCTCGTTTCCGGTGAGAGTTGGACTCCGCCAAGGTTGCCCTTTGTCACCGATTCTGTTTATAACTTTTATGGACAGAATTTCTAGGCGCAGCCAAGGTGTTGAGAGGATCCGTTTTGGTGGCCTTAGAATCGCTTCTCTGTTTTTTGCAGATGATGTGGTCCTATTGGCTTCATCAGCTCGTGATCTACAGCTTTCGCTGGAGCGGTTTGCAGCTGAATGTGATGCGGCCGGGATGAGGATCAGTTCCTCCAAATCCGAGGCCATGGTCTTGAGCCGGAAAAGGGTAGCGTGCCCTCTCCGGGTCGGGGAGGAGGTCCTTACCCAAGTGGAGGAGTTTAAGTATCTCGGGATCTTGTTCACGAATGAGGGAAAACTGGAGCGTGAGATCGATAGGCGGATAGGTGCAGCGTCCGCAGTGAAGCGGGCGCTGTACCGGTCTGTCGTGATGATGATGATGATGATTTATTTGTTTTCTCAGGGACAGTGCACAACAATACATTGACCTACAAAAACAGGAAAGATGCATTGTGCCAGGTTATAGTAATAATACTAATTTCCGCCTGTAGTCCCCGGACAGGTTGATGTTTAACAAGAGTAACGGATTTTTGTAAGTGGATGAGAAAACCATTAAACACAAATACAGACACAATATATACATACATATCATACCTCGCCCCTCAAATATACCATACATAAAAAACTTTCAAAATTTCACCAGTTCTCTCACACACACACGCACTACCAGTTTGTTCACATACACACACACACACACACACACACACACACACACACACACTCACACACTCACACACACACACACACACATACACATCATATATACATAATCACACTTCTTCAAACAAACCTACAAACTGTACTTTCACTCACACACAGTCATCACTGGTGGGTGCAAACCTGCTTTGATAAAAGCCATTTCCTTGTCAGATGTGCAAACGTTGGGAAACTTGTACATTTTATAATCTCAGTAGGCAGAATATTCCACTGACTCATGGCAACAACAGAAAAGACGGATTTAGCAAAAGAGGTCCTACATTTAGGGATGCTGCACTCTCCTCTAGAGGTCGCCCTTGTGACTCGAGTTGTTTTTTCTGAGTTCAATATGACAAACCTTCTTAGAGGAGGAGCAGCCATACCATGGATGATTTTAAAAAGTAGACAAATATTTGCATGAAATATTAAATTGTCAAAGTTTAAAAGATCATATTTGAAAAGAATATGACAGTGGTGATATTGTCTGGATTTCCTATCATGAATTTTTATTGCACTTTTGAACATTGATTCAAGAGGCTTTAGAGCTGTTTTACTAGCCTGTGACCAGCTAGTCATGCAATACAGAAAACGCGAGAAAATCATAGAGTTTAAGTACATATATGATGCCTCAGTAGTGGTGAAGAGAGAGCTGAGTCAAAAGGCAAAGCTCTCAATTTACCGATCGATCTACGTTCCCACCCTCATCTATGGTCATGAGCTTTGGGTTATGACCGAAAGAACAAGATCTCGGATACAAGCGGCTGAAATGAGTTTTCTCCGCAGGGTGGCTGGACTCTCCCTTAGAGATAGGGTGAGAAGCTCAGTCATCCGGGAGGGACTCGGAGTAGAGCCGCTGCTTCTCCACATCGAGAGGAGCCAGTTGAGGTGGCTCGGGCATCTGGTTAGGATGCCTCCTGGACGCCTCCCTGGTGAGGTGTTCCGGGCATGTCCCACCGGGAGGAGACCCAGAGGAAGACCCAGGATACGCTGGAGGGACTATGTTTCTCGGCTGGCCTGGGAACGCCTTGGGATTCCCCCAGAGGAGCTGCTCCAAGTGGCTGGGGAGAGGGAAGTCTGGGCCTCCCTACTTAGGCTGCTACCCCCGCGACCCGACCCCGGATAAGCGGAAGAAAATGGATGGATGGATGGATATATATATATATATTTATATATAGCCGGCAGCGTTATCAATATTTGCACTACACTGCCAACTGAAAAGTAACAAAAATGATCCTAAAAGGATGAAATTACAAAAATCAAAGGATTTATTTAATACTTTACGTACATATATTCTATTCGGCCACGAAATTAACAAAAAATAGAATGATCTTTTAATCCCTAAAACCACGTTTAAATCTCAAATACACGGGTGTGTCGCCACCGCATTTATACATAGTAACCCAAATACATGAAACTAACGACTCGCCGTCGAATGGTCGACACAAAACGCACAATAAAATCCTCCGGCCACGTTAATTTGGCTTGAAACAGCGGGGTTCTCTACGGATTTATCCATTAGTAACCCAGCACAACCAACAGGCAGACACAGCGTTAGCGTCTATAGGTAGTCAACAGATTTAATGAAAAGTAACTAAAATACATAAAAATAACGACTCACCGTCGCGTGGTCGACACAAAACGCACAATAAAATCCTCCGGCCACGTTAATTTGGCTTGAAACAGCGGGGTTCTCTACGGATTTATCCATTAGTAACCCAGCACTACCGGCAGACACAGCGTTAGCGTCTATAGGTAGTCAACAGATTTAATGAAAAGTAACTAAAATACATAAAAATAACGACTCACCGTCGCGTGGTCGACACAAAACCCTCAATAAAATCATCCGGCCACGTTAATTTGGCTTGAAACAGCGGGGTTCTCTACGGATTTATGAAGACACCGAGCGCAGCCAGCTAGCCACAGAAGCCCCTGAGTTCAACTCTGACCCGGAAGATGTAAAGATGGAATAGTCCATTTTTAGTAGGGGGATAAAGAAATCGACCGTTTTTTTATTGCGTATTTAATGAACGTTTTCATCGTAACTATAATTATTTTTATGTTAAATGTATATTAACAAGCAGGATCAATGTTAGTTATGTAGGTGACTGCACGGGGCGAGGCGGGGCCGGGGCCACTGCTGAAATGGGACCCCCAGGCATTTACCTACATGGTCTGTTCTCAGCTCTGCCCCCCTTCCCCTCACACCCTTCCTCCTTTCTGCTGTTTACGGTGGGGAAAAAGGTAAAACAAGCAGCATAAGAGCTTGTAAATAAGTTTATTGGTTTTTACTGATAGATAATTAGTTATTAGCGGTACTGCATTTTAAATAAAAATAGCACAACTCCGCTTATGAATTATAAAAGTTAGTCAATTCACAAAAAACGCTGACAAAAAGTTTAGGTCCACTGTAAGCGGATTAGCGCTTTAGCGCTCCCTAGCGGTCTGACGCCCACCACTGGTCTGGACCATGTGAAGACCTTGTTGGAAAACAAAGGTCTGGACCATGTGAAGACCTTGTTGGAAAGCAAAGGTCTGGACCATGTGAAGACCTTGTTGGAAAACAAAGGTCTGGACCATGTGAAGACCTTGTTGGAAAAGCAAAGGTCTGGACCATGTGAAGACCTTGTTGGAAAGTAAAGGTCTGGACCATGTGAAGACCTTGTTGGAAAACAAAGGTCTGGACCATGTGAAGACCTTGTTGGAAAGTAAAGGTCTGGACCATGTGAAGACCTTGTTGGAAAGTAAAGGTCTGGACCATGTGAAGACCTTGTTGGAAAGCAAAGGTCTGGACCATGTGAAGACCTTGTTGGAAAGCAAAGGTCTGGACCATGTGAAGACCTTGTTGGAAAGCAAAGGTCTGGACCATGTGAAGACCTTGTTGGAAAGCAAAGGTCTAGACCATGTGAAGATAGGACTGTGCGATATGACGATATATATCGTGGGGACGATAGAAACATGTCTATCGTGCTACTTTCCTTCTATCGTCTCTATCGTGATAAATAAGAATAAAAAAAACAACTGTTTGCATTGCGACGCAAAGAAGCTTCATATTGTGGTTTTGCGAGATGACGGCGCTGCTTTGTGTTTGACGCACGCGCTGGTTTGTGACACATGCTTTACGTTGTTAAACTCGAGAGCGATGGAGACCCAGGGGCATGAAGCCAGTGTTCTCACCGGCAAGGAGAAACCGCTGCACAGGCAGCCCAAGAAGAAGAACTTTTACCAAAAAGAGCAAGTAAAGCTCACCTGAGAACCGATCAACAGAGGACGCCTGAGAACCGATCAACATGGTCTATGTTGTGGCAGAGAAAGAGCTTTACTTTTACTGAAAACCAGACCTAAGTCATGATAATGATAGGGTACCAGAGACTGATCAGGAGTAGACTCCTTTATTTGATGATTGATGACACTTGTATTGGCAGATATCAAACAATTAGCTAGACAGTAATCAGACCAGCCCAAAATATTATTACTCTTCCAGTCAATGTGAGGATTATGTTTTCTCAGCCAGGTTGCTCCCAACACGACAGGGAGGTTAGGATAATTAATAGTTAAGAAGCTTATGCTTTCCACATGGTTGCCTCCAATGCACAGACGGACCTCTTGAGTTTGTAGGCTCCTCTCATTTAGAGTGTGACCATCCAGAGCTTGAATACTACGGGGCTTGGTGGTGGGATGCATTTTAATACCCAGAGACATGGTATAGTTAACATCAATAAACTCAGTGTCAGCACCAGAATCAATGAATAGTTTAACAGGGAAATTGTTACTGTTCACTTGGATATTGGCTTGGACCCTGGGTAGGTGTGGTTCATGGGAACAAGCTGTGGTCCTGAATCCTTGAGTCATTCTATAGGGTATTTTTACCTTCTTGGGACAGCTTGAAACTTGATGCCCTGGTGCTCCACAATAAAAACAGAGACCCTCCTGGGTTCTTCTTATTCGTTCCTGAATAGATATTTTAGACCGACCAAGTTGTATGGGTTCTTCCTGGTCCAGTGGTGGTGAAGGGGTCCTCTGGACTCGATCTTGTGAAAAATGCATGGTAGACTGAAAAAATGATTTTGAATCCTTGTTATGTCTCACCTCAAGGCGACATTCTTGGAACATCAGATCAATACATGTAGCCAGATCTTCCAGCTCCCTAAGAGAAGCTGGTGGGTCACAGGTGGCAATTTCATCTTTGATGTTGTCATTTAGGCCTCGATAAAAAGCATCAGTAAGAGCCTCCTCATTCCAGTGACTGCCTGGCAGCCTCTCGCTCAGGTAGCACTGGATCAAAGACTCTGCATAGTTCTCTGGCAAAAGTCTGAAATACATAGCAGCTCAGTGAGTCTCCTAGCCATTCCGTAGTTCCTCACCTCTTGGCTTTGTCGGAGAGGAGGGAGATCATGTTTCTACTTAGACCTCTCAATAGAAAAACATGAAGGTTGTAGCTGGAAATGAATTTCACATTGTGTAATGAAGGGTCGGCATTAGTCAGGATCACCATTAAATAACTCAGGAGGTGTTAACTTTGGTTCCTTTTGATTCATGATTGAACACTGTGACATAGAAACGTTATCAAAACAAGATTGTCTAGTTTGCTTTAAATGATGCCCAGAAACTTCTTCAGTGTTAGGCGTAAAACTCTTTGTGGCCAGATTTACTGTAATGAATTGAGGGATTGAGTTTCACTGAATTGCCAACACACTGAGAAGTTTTAAAATGTTTATTGAAATATAGAGAGCTGGATCGGGTTCTACAGGTCACCGGGATCAGGAGCTCTAAACAGGAGAGGAGAAGGTTAACAACTGGAGTGAACAGAGGTGAGGCTTTTATTTTGAATGAGTCGACTAACCTTCTCAGTTTGTTTGGTCCAGGTAGACTTCCTGATAGACGTTGAGCATCTGAGATTTGGTCCGTGATCACTTCTGTGTTTTAGGTGGTTGATCTAGAAGGACGTTTTAGTACATGGGTTATCCGAGTTCCAATCCAGGGTCATGCACAATAATTCAGAAGGTAGAAACAGGTTAGGAAGAGCAGGCGTCTAACTTGGTCGGGGTACACAGGCGTGGGTCGGTTTCCAAGAGGCAGATGGGTGGAGAGATCCGTTCAGGGGCAAAAACACAAGGCAGAATCCAGAGGCGAGGTCCGAGGTCAAAACCAGAAGAGCTGAGGCAGAGAAGTATCCAATAGGGGAGCAGGTAGAAATCTTTAAACCATGAAACAAAACCAGAATCAAGACGAGGAGGGCAAGACTAGACATGAATGCTGGATAACTACTCAGGATAACCTTTTCATAAATCTGGCAGAGACTGAGAGTGAAGCTGGGATTTATATACTTGCTACAACAGGTGGATGACATCTAGGTTAATTAGCTGCAGCACATGAAGGCAGGAAGAAGACTGATCAGAAAATACTTGACAATGAAAATAAATATTGAACTAAAACTAGATGAACGTGGATCATGACAGTACCCCACCTCTAAGGGCCGGCTCCTGACGGACCTCCAGGCAGGGATGGGTGGTCAGTGTGGAACTTTGCAATGAGGACTTTATCAAGGACATGACGAGCGGGAACCCAGGAGCGTTCCTTAGGACCATACCCTTCCCAATCAATAAGGTACTTCAAGCCCCTGCCCCAGCGGCGAGAGCACATGATGCGACAAACCGTGTAAGAGGGACCTGATTTTAAAAGGAGACTAATGTTGACTGAGTTCATATGTGTTGGAAGCCTGCCATTTTCTTTTGACTTATCGTTCTACGTGAGTGAGGTAGCCGCAGGACCTTGCAACAAGTCCTCACTCCAGCCTACTCCATTAAAGTAGTATTACCCGATATGTCTCCAGATCAGTTAGGATTAAGGCTGAGACGAGGTAATTCACCTAGACTGTTCACTGTCTCCGATGTAAATGTCATATCCTCGTTTCACTCCGCAGATAGCCTGACTTAGCAGAATGGACTCAGATCGTATCTCACGGAGAAACATGCATTAACGACAGCTTACCTCTTGTAGATAGCAATTGTTTTTGGCCTAGTATGCTTTAGGATTTAGGAAAATAAAATCCTAGGATATTGTTTATAATCTAGAAGCTAATAAAACCATTCAAAGCCTCCAATAATTTTGTTGTTATCTTGAACCAAGTTTTCCATCATTTAATATCAAGATGAGTCAAATAAAAAATCCAGATTTGTACGTTTTGTGTTATTTTAATGATAATTGCAAGGGATAACAGCATAAGCACTTCTTAATACAGAAAAGATTTCATCAGGTTACATTATTGGCACTTCAGAGAGTTAAATGTTTCAACAACTCACCAAAGGTGTCTTTCCACAGGCAGGGCTTTTAGGTGTTTTTAGCTTTAATTGAATTGAGTTGTAATCCAATCAATAATTTGTATGATCTTCAAAAATCTTGGTTTATTCCACAATAATCTGATTCCAATAAAATCTGTTTAATCCATCCAGGTAATCTTGTTGTGTTCCAACTTGTGTTTTTATTTCCACCAGGAAAACTTGTTTTAAAATCCTCCAGGATAGTTTTGTTTATTCCACAAAAATCTGATTCAATTATAAATAAAATGGTATCTTCAAAGAAGAGCAGTTTTGATCCATCAAAAATGCTATCCAATCAGGAGATGTTGTTTGTTTCACACAAAAAATCCTTTTCAGTCTGATCCTAATCAGAAAAATTAGTCATTCCTTCAATTGATGTTTTTTAATCCATCATTTTATTCTGTGGTTCTGATGAAAGACCCTCAGCCGTAGCAGGGAGGACAGGGAACTCCGTGTTCTCTTAGCTCAAAACAAGTTGATAAGCCAAGGGTCAGTCCGAGCAGACCCCGTTTCAGATGACCCAAAACAGTAACTTAATTAATAGTTGAGTTTAATCAAAAAGAATTTGTTTGTTCCACAAAATTGTTAAACCCATTCAGGGAAAAATTGATGATTTGGGAAAAAATCAATCATATTCCATTATTGGTTCAGCTGAGCAGATGAAACCCTTCAGCGCTACAGCAGGGAGGAGGTGGAGATAACACGTTGCTCCCTCAAATACTAAACAAAACTTCAGTCCTCGGAGCATAGACCTGGAGTCTTCCAGAATGTTGATTCTTTGCACATAACTCTTATAATCCCACCAGGGAAATCTTGTTATTTTTCTACAGAAAAACCTCCAGGTGATTCTGTTGTATTCCAGTCAGAAAAGTCTGCACTTCCAACAGACTGAATAAGTCTTCGTTGTAATTCCACAGAAAAACCTCCAGGTAATTCTGTTGTGTTAAAAATCCCAGTTTTAATCCATCAAAACTGTTGCATTCCATAAAAAATCTGGTAATCCATTTAGGCAAATCAATTATTCCACAAAAGTCTTATATCCATTCAAAAATGTTGTAATCCATTCATTTGTTCTGCGGTCCTGATGAAAAAACCTTCCTTAGCCAGCCGTAGCCTAAAAAGTACACCGTGCAGTGGCGGTTCTAGACCAGTTGTACTGGTGGGGCCAAGCTGGGGCCAGAGGTTTTGTCAGAGGGGCACGTTAAATCTCGGAGAAAAAAGTGACTTTATGACTATAAAGACATCTTTATGACTACAGTATAGGCAGTAATGTAATACAAATAGCTTTGTCGTGGTTAGCAATCGTTTCCAAAATTGCCTTGAAGTTCCCTTTATTGTCTGAGTCTGCAGACTCATTATGCCCTCTTTGAGCTAAATTTTGAGTGGCAGTAAGTAAAAGCACTTCCGCTATTGTTTTTATATATTCACGATTTTCTTTAACCTGTCTGTTGTGCTCCTTGTTTAACACATTGACCAGTGTTGCATTAGCTGCTGCAGCTTTCTGATACTCCCTCCATGTAACCATGGCTTGTTTATGGAGCTCAGACCTCGCATGCATTGCAAACCCCGCATCTTTGTAAGATGCATTCTTCCAGTTTTTAAAACCAACTGGGGAATCAAACACAGTGTCTGAGCTGTTGGGAGGGCTAAAATGTCTGCAAGGGTAACAATACGCAGAGTCCAAGTGTTGTGAATATTCAAGCCAGGGGTGAATGTGATACCAAGCTGCTTTGAAGCTCCTCCTTCTGTCCCCCATCAAGGTTCTTGGAAATAACTTTAGGTCCGGCTGCATCGGTGGATCTTCTTTACATTTGCTGATGTCTGTGGAGAAAGCAAAACCAAATATATGTAAATTAACATATACACCGGAAAATACGGTAATTGCATTTTTGAGATCTGTACATTCTTTCCTTGAATTCTAAAACCTGACCAAGGACCAAGACTGCAAATAAGCTAAAGCTAGATTTCTTGACTATTTTTTAACAAAGCCAGCAATAATATTTCATTCAAACTCAACTTGTGTCAGAAAACTTAACATTAACAAACACATTTTTTTTGAACATCACAAACCTGATGGTCCAGTGCTTGTGGATC
>JBBPBX010051736.1:0-18127 GCA_038048925.1 Garcialebias charrua
AGGGTTGTGTTGGCTTACGCGACTCTGCAATATCGCGTGGACATCGGGGGCAGTTCCCTTGGATTGGCAGACTGGGGTGGTGGTTCCCCTATTTAAAAAGGGGGACCGTAGGGTGTGTTCCAACTATAGGGGGATCACACTCTTAAGCCTCCCTGGTAAGGTCTATTCAGGGGTTCTGGAGAGGAGGGTCCGTCGGATAGTCGAACCTCGGATTCAGGAGGAGCAGTGTGGTTTTCGTCCTGGTCGTGGAACACTGGACCAGCTCTACACCCTCAGCAGGGTCCTGGAGGGTGCGTGGGAGTTTGCCCAACCAGTTTACATGTGCTTTGTGGACTTGGAGAAGGCATTCGACCGCGTCCCTCGGGGGGTTCTGTGGGGGGTACTCCGGGAGTATGGGGTACCAGGCCCTTTGATAAGGGCTGTTAGGTCCCTGTACGACCGGTGTCAGAGCTTGGTCCGCATTGCCGGCAGTAAGTCAGGCTCGTTTCCGGTGAGAGTTGGACTCCGCCAAGGTTGCCCTTTGTCACCGATTCTGTTCATAACTTTTATGGACAGAATTTCTAGGCGCAGCCAAGGTGTTGAGAGGATCCGTTTTGGTGACCTTAGAATCGCTTCTCTGTTTTTTGCAGATGATGTGGTCCTACTGGCTTCATCAGTTCGTGATTTACAACTTTCACTGGAGCGGTTTGCAGCCGAGTGTGATGCGGCCGGGATGAGGATCAGTTCCTCCAAATCCGAGGCCATGGTCTTGAGCCGGAAAAGGGTAGCATGCCCTCTCCGGGTCGGGGAGGAGGTCCTGCCCCAAGTGGAGGAGTTTAAGTATCTCGGGATCTTGTTCACGAATGAGGGAAAACTGGAGCGTGAGATCGATAGGCGGATAGGTGCAGCGTCCGCAGTGAAGCGGGCGCTGTACCGGTCTGTCGTGGTGAAGAGAGAGCTGAGTCAAAAGGCAAAGCTCTCAATTTACCGATCGATCTACGTTCCCACCCTCATCTATGGTCATGAGCTTTGGGTTATGACCGAAAGAACAAGATCTCGGATACAAGCGGCTGAAATGAGTTTTCTCCGCAGGGTGGCTGGACTCTCCCTTAGAGATAGGGTGAGAAGCTCAGTCATCCGGGAGGGACTCGGAGTAGAGCCGCTGCTTCTCCACATCGAGAGGAGCCAGTTGAGGTGGCTCGGGCATCTGGTTAGGATGCCTCCTGGACGCCTCCCTGGTGAGGTGTTCCGGGCATGTCCCACCGGGAGGAGACCCAGAGGAAGACCCAGGACGCGCTGGAGGGACTATGTTTCTCGGCTGGCCTGGGAACGCCTTGGGATTCCCCCGGAGGAGCTGCTCCAAGTGGCTGGGGAGAGGGAAGTCTGGGCCTCCCTACTTAGGCTGCTACCCCCGCGACCCGACCCCGGATAAGCGGAAGAAGATGGATGGATGGATGGATGGAAGAGATTTAAAATAACACTCAAAAAGCCATATTTTATTTTATTTTCAAATTAAATGAAAAAAAAAATGATGGAGAACAGAGCATTTCCACATTAATCTCTTTACATCTCTGAATTTTAAACAGAATTGGTGTGCACAACTGCACACTTTTAGTTAAAAATGGCATTTTTAACGTTTTTCTGTGTACAATTAATGACTCCAGTTTATTTTAAATAAAAAGTTTAAAATAACAAACAAAATTACATTTTTCACTCCAGATAACTGCGGCAACTCAAACAGTTTTACTGAATCTGAAATACATTCTCTTGGAGCAAAATAAAACAAAATCTGCTAACATTTTAGTGTGAACATTGCATTTATTTGAAATCTTTAAGAAGGCGTTTGAGTGAAAGACAGAAAACATTAAGCGTGGTTTAATAGTAATTGTTTTAAAAGATAGGTCTATTAAGTTAATACGGCCACGAAGGCTTAACTTACCATATTTTTCATTGAAGGTAAAACCTAAAATAAATAAAAAGGTACTGAATGAAGGAAAGACTTGTTTATAGATTACAGGAACAAACCCAGAAAGCTGTTTTAGTTAAATAACTCACCGCTAAGAAAGCATTTATTTGCATACACTATTATAAATACCGTCTTATTGATTCAAACAAACATCTCTCATTAATTTGGAGAAATTTCAAAACAAAGATGGGATATGACAATTATGATGAAGCTTTCAAGCTGATCGCATCAAGGCTTGAAGAGCTGGAAGTATTAAAGCAGAAGCACATTCAAGAACGTGAAGAAGATCACCGAAAAAAACTTGAGTTCGAACGTTTGTTAGGCGAATCAAAAACACAACGGGGTGCTGTAAATGTTTGTGACGCTCACAGACAAAACAATGACCCGATCTGGTTAAAAACAAAACCAGAGCGTGAACTACATTACCAAGAAAAGGTCAAATCCCACTCGCTGGAGCTGGAAGGGACAAGTTCATCAACTCCCTCTCCTAAAATAGGCGAGAAAAAACATGTTTTTCAAACTAACAAACCACGACATGTTGATGCCCGCTGGAACAATGACCCGAAGTGGTTAAGAGACCCAATATGGTTGAGAAGGACGAGCACACGCCCTGTCCCTGCACCTCGGACGAAGCTGCCCGAGATAAGCAAAAAACCACAAACGGTGGATGTCCGCTCTTTAAGTGACCCTCCGCGGTCTACACCGAGCAAAGGCCCTGCCCCTGCACTGCGGACTGGACAGTCCGGGAGTAGCAAAAGGTCACAGAAGTTCCAGGAAAAAGGCACCATACCTCTAAGCTCTGAGGAGATAGTGGACATAAGTTGGTTGTTTGAAAACTTGAATGATACAGAGGATGACCGAACTGGTACAATGCATGACATTGTCTTTGATGACTCAGAGCACACAAATAACTCAGCGCACACTACTACCAACATTGCCATGGATGTTGACAGCAAACCAATTGCTGACACACAACAACATCCTGAAGGTCATGATGCTGACAGTAAACAAGATTACACAGACAGAGGCACACGTGAACAGAAACGTGGGCCAAGACCTGTGAGGTTTCTGTGTAACTTTATACAAAGGGGGGTGGCTAAGAAAGCTTACCTGCCTATCACACTGGAAGGTGTCCTTGAGCGTGAAGCCCTCCTGGATGGCAGTTCTGATATAACCATTATGTCGGCCAAGCTGTTCGAGGAGCTGAGGACCGCCGCTAACGGTGTTGACAGGCAAATACCCTTTGAGAAATGTGCTATTGAGCTACAGGGTCTCGCAGAGACGAGAACAACCCTAACAGCTATGGCTATGGTTCACATGCAGATTGGCGAAATGACAATACACCACCCGGTGTACGTGTCTAAACTTGACTCATTCCCATTTCTGGTTGGCCAAGATTTTATAAACCGCTTCGGCGCGATTATAGATTATGGTCAACAGAAAATGTGGAGCACAGTGAGAAAACCCCTGCCAATAAAAGTGCCTCCTAGTTGCGATACAGGCTGCCTAACCGCAGGTACCGCAAAGGACACACGGGACACCTCATCCAAGGACAAGAGCCCGGTAAGTGAACCTTCAACTACAGGTGAGACAGGAGAGACCCAAAAGTTGGACCAAACTCTGGCCCAACAAGAGAACCTCCTCTGTGAGCTGACACAATCGGCACTCCCTGACCACTGCCTACCACAGGTAGTGAAAGGTGTTGAGATCCAAGGATCCCACACCGATGACGCTGTACTGTCCTCTGAGACAGGTAATTCGGCAATCAACCAAGCTTTCGATGAAACCTTGGTTCAAGGGCATCTGAGTCCAGAAAATGACAGTCAACCAAACGCTGACAGTCACTTGGACATCATTGTTGCAGATTACGAGGACCCCTCATCAGACAAGAAGGGGGCAAACTCACATTACCTACCACAGGTAGAGAAAGGTGTGGAGATCCAAGGACCCCACACCGAGGTTGCTGTACTGTCCCCTGGGACAGGTAAATCGGCTATCAGCCAAGCTTTCGATGAAACCTTGGTTCAGGAACATTTGTGTCTAGAACTAGTCAGAAATGACATAGTTTTTACAGACTCAAAGAGCCCCTCTTCAGTCAGAGTGGGAAGACACACACAACGACAGTGACCCGTCGCAGTCTGTACAATCAGACACACCTGCGACTGCGCCGACGGTTGTGACACACCTGAATTACACGGAAAGAGGTAAACGTAAGAAGATACGTTGGCCAAAACCTAAACGATTCCTGTGTACCGTCTTCTCTCAGCTGCGCGAACAGCTTAAACTAAACGGTGGCATCCTAACTTGTGCCCATGGACGGACGTCCTCACCTGTGATCGTGGTCCCCCATGACCAAAGGGGGGTGATGTTAGGCCATGCCAAAGACAAAGATTTGAATGTACACCTCAGAAACACTTTTGCTTTCGCCCAGAAAAACCTGGAAAAATCCGCTGAAGGACGTAAGGCGTACTATGACCAAAAGGCCTCTCACAATGAACTCCAAGTGGGAGACAGAGTCTGGTACTATACGTTCGCCCCAGCAACCGGGAAAGGAGGGTCCGAGACCGGAACTCTCGCCCGCAAACTAATGCCCAGGTGGACTGGACCTCATCTGATAACAGACAAAGTGTCCTCAGTCGTCTACGAAATCAAAATCAGCAAAGGCCGCAAAGAGCCAATTGCTAAATGGGTACATCGAAATCAGATCAAACCTTACAAGGCGTTCAATGACTCCACAAAAGACAAAGATCTCACAAACTCACCGACTTCATGGGATAATAAGGTCGTCCAAACACAAGTTAGTAAATAAACTAATCAGGTTTAAACTACCGTATTTCCCACCCTATAAGTCGCATTGTCCAATTTGAACTTAGAAACGCTAAGCCTAAAACCCACAACAAAAAACTAACCTTAACAACCGTTTAAATCCACGAGATTTAATTTGACCTCGGTCATAAAGTTGAGACCTGTTTTTCTTGTGTGTTGCACTTTGGAATCTGACGACAAGAGTGTGTCGAAGCAGTGAAACGTTGTTTCCTTGTTGTTTAGTCATTACTGTTGTCATTAGTTGAGATATTGTTTGGTTCTGAACACTCCCAGCCAAAAAGGTTTTGTATTAACATTGGTTAATGAATGATATGGATTTAACTATGCCAACATGCAGTTCGTTTTGTTAAATCTCAATCGTCGAAGAGTCAATGTAGTTTAAAGCTACTCAAGGTACCATAAACTACACTGGTCTCACAATTTCTAAATTGAACCGATTCGATCGTTTCTATTCTAGATTATCTATTCATTTTGATGAGTCTCGCCATAGACTTCAAAATTTATTAGGAATACCAAATCCTACGTCGTTCGTCTAAAAGACAACAGACATTTAGATCAAACTATATTTCATTTTTCTATTTTAGTTTAACCTAAACTAAGTAATGAATGGAGGAATAGTTTGGAATTAGAGGCCTTCGTTACAGAAGCCCTCCAAAATTTTATAGGTACAAATCCCTATATCTAATTTTACAGAATTGATCCACCCCTTAATTGGTAATTGTAGCTGATCTAAACCATGATAGCTTACATACCAGGTGCATATAGGTAGGGCCTAATGTAAAATCCCAATCATAAGCCCACCTAAAAAACCACATAATTGCATGACACATAGAACCAGAGTGGCACTGACTGGAAACCAACCAGCCAACAACCTTCGATGTGGGGACCTGCAGCTCCAACGCTTGGTCTTCAACCTTCATCCAAGGGTCGCCTCCTCTGCGTCAATCGAGGGATCCCCTCTACATGCTGATTATGAAAACAATTGTTGCTGATCAATCAACAAAACTAACCGTTGTGGAATTACTGCTGTGGAATTACCGCTGTGGATTATAAGACTTTGTTTTCCAAGAGTTAACAGACCCAGTTTCCCAAAGGATTAAAAGCTTACCGCAATGGGATTACCTCCGAACAGTATGGAAGTTCCAAAACTTTATGGGATTATAATTTTGATTTTTCTTTTCCACTTGCTGGATTACTTCAAGATCAGAGACAGTTCAATGTTCCTTTCGTGTTGGACCCCATCCCCAAGGACTGGCGATGGCTTCCAAAAGGGGGGAGATGTAGTGGGCATGACCGTGTCCACTTTGATACACCTGTGTATTTTTGAACTGTTCCAGAGATGACCTTTACTGACCTCTCAGTAAAGCAAGACACTTACTACAAATTATTCCATTAGTTATAATCTGAGAATATAGTCACCAAAAGAGACTATTTCTATCTTTGATTTTATTCTAATGTAATCAAAAGAATAACTTTTGTCATTTTCATGATGTGTGCTTTTAAGCTGTGTTATTCTGTAAGAGTTAAACTGTGTTCACTGCTGTGTTAAAGTTGAAGTCTCGGGTCACAGAGGCCCGACCGTTTTGTTTAGAAAGTCAGAAGACAGTTAATCTGTTGTTTTTCATGAGAAGGGCTCCAGCTTGCTCTGTCTTTTCCTAAACAAATCTCCCTCTGCTCTGGCTGTAACCTTGAGTCGTGATAACGGCAAGTGAATTGCTCGACTGGTCCACGGACCAATGAAAAAGACACAAGTCTCTCTCATCTCTTGGATCCTGCTTTAAGTTCTAAGCTGTTGCTGGAACGGATGAGTTTGCTGGGAACTTCAAGACATGAAGACGTCCCAAAGAGCTGAATGAATGCCTGTCACCCGCCAAGGACAGTCATTCAGCTAAGGACTGATAACCTGCTGTTATGAGTCCACTTCGAATGAGCGTAAGCTCAAAACTTTGTTATTCCTTCCTGGAATAAGTTTATCTTGAGCCAAAAAACCACGACTGCCACGGCTTCTGCCGACGAAAGCAAGTATCACCGACACCGACAAGGTAAACACGTGTGGAGTCCAGCTTGGACTTGCGGGACCGACGACTCGTCAGTCCAAGGCTGATCACAGCTCTTTACCAGAACCAAGGCGGACGTCTTAAGGTAAAGGAGCAGCTGTTTGCTTGCTGGAGGTGTGATGATATCTTAGCTGGACGCGTATGGAAGAGTGTCATCTGGTTTCATAAATGCAAGATAAACTTCCTCTCTTAACCTCCCAATTCCTCTTAAATCTTTCCTTATCTCCATTTCTAAGCTGGAAACTATTTTTAAGTTAAAGAGCCCTCAGACTAAATATGTTTAACATCCAGTATTGAAGTCTGTTGTGTTAAATTTAACTGTGCTGACGTGTTAAATTGAAAGAAAGTGAAATCATGTCAATCAAGTGTAATGGTGTTAATTTAGTTGATTTATTTTAAATAAATGATAGTGTCTCTTTGACATATCAAGCTAAGTTAACGTGTCCATTGTCACTTAATGGCTTTATTTATTTATCCATCATAAAGATCACAGAAATATTGGGTAAACTGAAAAAGAAAAGAATCCGTGAAATTACTATTCAATCTGAATAAGTAAATTAATTAAGGTAAAGAGGTCAGTATTAATATTGACCTCCTCATAATCCTTTACACGAACAAACACAACCTATTGTTGGAACATAAATGTATTAAAGCAATCGAAGGGTTATTATTCATCCAATACAGTTATTAGACACTCGATATATGGAAAAGTGATTTAGACACGGTTTATGTAATCAAAAGTAGCTAAGTGATGTTAGCTTCATGTGGCTTCTTTGTTCTTGGGCTAAGCTAACTGCGAGGCCCGATTGCGTCGGAGATCTATAATTTTAAGACCGTAAATCATCCAAAACTCTCATTAATAAACCCTCCATGAATAAAAAAACATACTGATGTTACTCGATCGCGTAGACATAATTTAAAAATACATAACAAGCAACGTGTGTTTGCCCCATGATGTTATGCCAGCTAATTCTTTTTTTAGCATTGCACATGTTGAATCCTCCGTGATAATTGGCTTTATACACTCACAGTATATAAAGTAAAACAACATGAGCTCACGTTAAATATATAGTTTATCATCTAAAACAGTACACACCTATGATTATGTTTACACAAAAGATTTATTCTTTTCCTGGACAGTTTTCCGATGCTTCCCTGCGTTGTTTTGACGTGGTAGCTATGGCACTTTCTTCTGTAGATTTTCTTTTAAAAATAGTAGGAATAGCATCCGGTTTTAAAAGTCTTCTGTATCTTACTGGTAATCCTAAAGATTCTTTTATACCAGGTGTTTCCTGAAAACAATCGGCAGTGAAATGGTCGCTACAGACATACGACTCCTTAGTAGGAACCCACTGGTCCTTGTCTGGTCCATTCTTGGCGAAGTTTCTCATCTTTTGGAAATTTGTGAAGGTTCACTTGTTCACTGCTGATATTAGAACACCCAAATGCGCTACAACGTGACGGCATTTTTTAAAGTTACACAAAAAAAGAGGCGATCTTTCAGGAAATTAATCTGTATGGAAAGCAGTTAACACACCAAACAAACGGGCAAGGCAGGCTCCGCCTTATGCCCAGTGCCCACATGTACGTCACATAAAGTTTTGCATAAATTCTCGGATTTCTAGGGGCGTGTCCCAGAGAAAAAATTACCATAACTTTGAATAAAATTTTAATATATTTATAATTTAATTTGAAAAAACGAACAGAGCTGAATGATATAAGATATATATGTTGTCACAAATATGCAAATTTCCAACATCATGTCACAATCACTTTAATAATCCCTTTTTACTGATAATACTGATGAACCTGTTGTTTGTTTAGTAATCACCTTCCTGCAGTCTGTCCAGAAATTCTCCACTGGAAGAGTATTTTGCTGAGGAAGAGGCACAACGTAATGTCACAGCTCCATGTCCATGAAGAAACAAGTGGAGAGAGAGCTGCAGATGTACCAGGATATTCCACCAACCGTTCTGTCTGAGAACCCTGCTGCTGGTAGTGGAACCAACACAAAACTTATCCTTTGCTGTCAGATCTTGTATTCTCATATTTATGTGTTAAAGCTTCTTCTACACCCAGTGAACATGTTGTCTTTTTTTTAACCCTACCTACAAAAAGAATCTGAATCGAGAATCGAAAAGAATTTGAATCGAAACAAAGAATCAAAATTGGAACTGGAATCACTCAAATTCAAACTATGCCCAACCCTAACCACATGTGATGCCAATAAAGAATCTGTATCGAAACGAAGAATCGAAATTGGAACCGGAATCGCTCAAATTCAAACTATGCCCAACCCAAATCACATGTGATGACAATAAAAAAACTTGAAGTTACTTTGTTGCTCAAACCACAAATATGAGAACCTTTTCCATCTGGTGCATAATTTGGAGCAAAATAAACAAACCTTCCAGTCGGTATTCGTTATTAGAGTTACATTGCCAAGCAGCATGGGTGAACATCGTTGTGTCCCTGGGCAAGATACTTAATCCCGAGTTGCTCCCGGTAGGACTGGCTGGCGCCTTGCATGGCAGACTATCGTTACCGGTTTATGAATAGGTGGATGGCTGGTACTGTGAAGCGCTTTGGGGCCCCTCATAGGGGGTTGAAAAGCGCTTAATAAGTAAGATCCATTTACCATGTGTTCTCCACTGCAGGAGACATTGTCTGTCCAGAACACTCACACGTACTGCCTGAGAAGTAGATATGATCACTTTCCTCAACTAGAACAGTTTCTGATTTTATACTGTACTTGCTGCTAACCTGGACTAACCTGGACTGGATTGTACAAGTTGCTCTTTTTATAATAATAATAATAATAATAATAATTTTGTTTATTATTCTGCAGCAGGTTAGCTCATCAGTGGGAGCTCGGTAACATGCCTGCAGCATCACACACTGGGCATGTGGAAATGTGATTCCATAAGGTTTTCAAACATAAAGCTCTCTTGTGAAAGTGTACCCCTGCGAAAGGAAAACTCATAACATATTGAAGTTCATAAGTTTGATATTTATATACTGGTTGAAAATATCCCTGTTAGAAATTCATAGTAAATTTAACAAAAAAGTAAAAAGTACATAGAATTAAAATTCAAATAAAAGTTCAAATTATTTCATCCTGAAAGAACTCTGCCTAACTACTGTAGCTCATTTATAACATGTTGGAGTTAAATTCAAAGCTGTCTGTTCCTCAGATAAATAGTGTTAACTTATTATTTTTATATGAAAGTTTCTGCTAACATTATTTATATATATGATTGTTTCTGTTCATTGCCCTGAGACGACTTATATTGTGACTTGGCGCTATACAGTATAAATAAACTGAATTGACATGTCTTTTTTTAACCCTGCCTACAAAAAGTATCGGAATTGAGAATCGAAAATAATCTGAATCTAAACGAAGAATCGAAATCGGAACCAGAATTGCTCAAATTCAAACTAGGGATACACCGATCCACATTATTCACTTTCGATCCGATTCCGATACTTAAAAACTGGGCATCGACCGATACCGATACTTTTACGATCCGATACCGTTCAAGTATACAACTGCGTATAATAAAGATTTTGAACTGAGAACATTTATTTCAACATGGTGTTAGACATCCAATGAAGACTCTCTGAGCCTAACCACAGGAACCTCACAAATTTTAGCAGCTAACAGGAGGCATGTCTTCACCTCACACATCCTTCTTACTAATGGTTCAGTTGGAAAAACTAAAAAAACGCTAAGCATGATGGGAAAGACAACATAGCCACTCCCCTTGACAACAAAATCCACTGCCTTACTGGTTAAGGGGAGTGGCTATGTTGTCTTTCCCATCATGCTTAGCAGTATTTTAGTTTTGAAAACTAAAATACTGCTAAGCATTATGGGAAAGACAACAAAATCCACTGCCTTACTGGTTAAGGGGAGTGGCTATGTTGTCTTTCCCATCATGCTTAGCGTTTTTTTAGTTTTTCCAACTGAACCATGAGTAAGAAGGACGTGTGTGGTGAAGACATGCCTCCTGTTCATTGTTAAAGTCTAGGTTCTTCCTGTCGTGAGGCCCAAAGTGTCGTCATTGGGTTTAACTCACACACTGTTAAAGCAGTCACAGAATGTGATTGAACACAAATACTCTTTGAAGCTGGATCGGAAAATATCGGCAGGTTGGATCTGATACCCGATACTGAAACTATGCTGGTATCGGGACCGATACCGATACTGGTATCGGATCGGTGCATCCCTAATTCAAACGATGCCCAACCCTAACCACATGTGATGCAAATGACAATAAAAAAACTTGAACTTGAAGTTACTTTGTTGCTCAAACCACAAATATGAGAACCTTTTCCTTCCGGTGCATAATTTGGAGCAAAATAAACAAACCTTCCAGTCGGTATTAGTTATTAAGAGTTATTGCCAAGCAGCATGGGTGGCTGTGGCTGAGTGGTTAGAGCAGTCATCCTCCAATGTAAGACTTGGGGGTTCAATTCCACCACATGCTGAGGTTTCCCTGGACAAGACACTGAACCCCTCATTTCCTCCGTTGTGTGTCCCATTGGTGTATGAATGTAATAAAGCACTGATTAGTCTCTTTAGAATGATTTGTTCAATTAGCTTTGTAGCGATCTAGTAGAGTGCAGTATGAACGGGTAAATGAGGGCACAGACTGTAGTGTAAAGCACTATGATTATCTTGGTCAGATAGAAAGGTGCTATATAAGTACAGTCCATTTACCATTGTTGCAACTAAGAAATAACTGATCTAACACAAGTTTCCTTCCTTTTTATGCTTTGTTGAATTGCTAGTTTAAAAATCTGAGGTAAAACTTCGTTTTTGATGTTTTGTTGATTTTCTCCTTTTTCGGCAGGTTAATGATCTCAGCCAGGTACCTATTCCTGTCATGCTGCTTCCTGATGATTTCAAAGCCAACACTAAAGTCAAAGTCAACAACCACCTCTTCAACAAGTAAGACAAGTGTGAGTATGTGTGTATGTATGTGTGTGTATATATATATATATATATATATATATATATATACATACATACATACATACATACATACATACATATATATATACATACATACATACATACATATATATATACAGGAAACCCTCGAGGTACGACACCTGCGACCTACGGCAACTCAGACTTACGATTTTATCATATTTAATAAAAATATGATTAAAAAAAAAAAAAATTATTATTATTTTTTTTTTTGTGTGTTTAAAAGTTATTAATTTCATGTGTATAGCACTTTGTTGCAGCTGTGGTTGTTTTAAATGGCTTTATAAATAAAGTATAATTATTAATTTTACGTTTTGATTAGAAATTTATCGTATTTACGCAACTTCCGGTTTCCGCTCGCCACTTCCGGTCGCCATTTTACAACTGTACTGCGGTCAATGGAGCTCCAGAGGCTACTGTCAGCTGGCTCCGTGTGCCCGATCAGGGTTGCCTCATACGGATAAATTAGCTGGAAACACTCGGTCAACTCTGTGGACGTCTCAGGTCCGGAGGAGCAGCCGCGGATCGCCCCGCGATCGGCGGCCACAACGCCGCCCGACATGCTAACGACAGCAGCTAACAAAGCAGCTAACACAGGCGAAGACACCGAGCCGACATGCCGCGGAGGATCCATCTGCGGCCGGGAGCTCGCCGCAAATGTCCGCCTGGCAGTCGGGGCCACCGGCTCAAAGTAAGACATTATATTTTTTATTTATTGTGCAGTTCTGTGCGTGTTTATGGCCTTAGTATGTCTGCTTGTTCAGTCTCATGCCATTAAATATGTGTGCGGCGCTCCGTTAGCGGTATAACCGCGACCTATGTCAGAAACGCGGACCTACGACAGGCATGTGTTTTTGGTCCGCGAGGTACGACAAAATCGACCTAAGTCACACACGTAGGTCCCTATCCCTGACGTAACTCGAGGGGTTGCTGTATATATATATATATATATATATATATATATATATATATATATATATATATACATATATATATATATATATATATATATACATATATATATATATATATATATATATACATATTATATTAGGCATGTAACGGTTGTAATGGGTGTACCGAACCGTTTCGGTACACCACGTTCGGTTCGGTCCACCTGCGTACCGTTTCGGTTATTTTTTCACTCATTAAACGTTCTTAACAGGGGAATATATGCACCGCGGAACAAAATTTCCTGGGCGCGTTTCAGCACGGAGCTATTATCGCGTGGCACGCGCAGCATTTAGCCGTTAGCATCTCGTGCGGTCTCCTGTTTGTGAACGTTATAGCTTTCTTGTTAAAAGACGAGCGCACGCGCAGCTTGTGTGGACGTTGCTTCATGAAGACTCTGCAGCAGCTGCGTGACGCAGCTCTCTGCAGCAGCAACACGTCTAAAACGTGAACGCGCTGGAAACTGTCATCCGAACGTGAACGAAGAGCTGTATTAAAACTACTTCATCCGAACGTGAACAGCAGCTGTATTAAAACTACTTCATCAGGTAATCAGAGCGGTCCAGAGCAATAACACAAGCTGTATGAGTTTTTAAATCTCGAATCTAAGTCTGAACGTTGTTATATGCGCAGGCTTTAAAGTTGCTGAGCGTCGCTATGAGACATTCATCACGTCAACACTTCAAAAAGTTCAGCTCTTTATGAAAAAACTAACTGATGTTGTCAACAACAAGCCCTGGGGCCTCATGTATCAACCGTGCGTGCGCACAAAAACCTTGCTTACGTCACTATCCACGCAAAACCCCGTATGTATCAAAACTGAACTGAACGTGAATATGTGCGCATCCAGGTACATTTCCACGCCAGCCCCATGGCTGGCGTACGCACGTTTCTGTGGTTCTTGTTCCTTTGGCGACACTTACAGGTGATTCAGAGAAACTGAAGCCCCACAGTCTGTGGTTGACTTTAAGAGCGGCTTGAAGACCTTTCTTTTCAACCGAGCTTACACTACCTCCTCATGATTCTACTTTTGATCATAGCTGATACTGTTGTTGATTTTAATTGTTTTATTATTTGTTTTATTGACATTTAATTCTGTTGCACCTTGTAGCACTTTGAGATTTCCATTAATGAAAAGTGCGTTATAAATTGAATTCATTATTATTATTATTATTATTATTATTATTATTATTATTATTATTATTATTATTATTATTAACTGTTCATGATGTGAAAATGATTAATATTCCCACCAAACACACGATTAACAAGTATTACATCCACATGACGCAGTAAATAAAGGACGCGCAAAGTTGTGCCAAAAATAAATTTAACAGGAACGGATTCATTCAGCCTTACTGGAGGATATAATAAAGAGTGTAACACGCAGAGCATTTATTTATAAACAGATATGATTTTCTGATCTAGGATATGGCTTATCAGCCGTTCTCAGAAACAATCATTTTTCAGTTTGGCACTGCTGCGCTCTGGAGCAACACAGGTGCATCACGCGTGCACATGAGAAGCAGCAGCGATCAAACTGTTCCACAGGAGCTTTGTTGAGGGAGCTGGCAGGTCGATCTGGACTGTGCCAGTCCAGTCCACACAAAGCCGATTCATGTCCAATAGAATGGTCTCATCTATATGATTCCAAAGGCTGAGTGGTCGCGCTTTGGAGCGCGCGCGCACCCTCACCGGTGCGGCAGCTGGAGGTGATTCATAATCTGCGTTTATTGTAGATTTCTCCAAAATGACACGTGAAAGTACACCATATATAACTTGTAGGAGAGTAAAAGCTTCACAGACAAACAGATTGCGCACAAGGCTGTGGCGCGCGCAGCGTTTGGAGACTCCAACATCACGTCATGTCATGAAAACTCTCCACTGAGACGCACAGACCCGTTTCTTCATATCATCTATTAAATAAACAAAGATCTATGTTCTACCAAACATCTAAGTTCCTCTGTGTTTACAGTAATTATGGTAATAAACTCGTGCGCAAAGTTAATATTTTCACTCAGAATGAATGGATGAGCCGGTTGCGCACCAAAGCAGGGTGCGCGCACACACTAATACCGACACACAATCACTCGTTCTTTGCGTGATGAACACATTTTATTACTATTCTTACTTAGGATTATTTTCCTCACTCATATTATATTAAATTCATTATTTTCCTGAATCTAGAAATCATTTCTGATCGCGCAGGGATCAAACAAACATGTCCTTCACACATGCAGGAAGTAATTTGCATCTGTTTAACATATGTAAATGAAGGCGTGTCAGGGGAGGTGTCTCACGTGCGCTCAGTTCCACGTTAATTGTGATGTACAAAAGGAATGTGCGTGGATTCCGGTGTACGCACAGTTTGATACATCTGGATTTTTTTGTGCGTACACACTTTTCTGGATTTGACCGTACGTCACTTTTCAGTAGGAAATCCACGCAAGTCTTTGTACATGAGGCCCCTGGACCAGATTAAAGCCCTGCCATGATGATGAAGAGTGAGAGATTCAATCGTTCAAGAGGTATTGTTTTATTATTATCTAAATAATTTTTTTTTAAATCATAATCTTATTAACTTGTTTTTTTAAATCTCTTTTGTTTTTTATTTCCAGTCTGTGACAGAGGTAAATCCACCTGCAGCTAAGAAGTGTGTGATGACTGAACTGAACTCTGAACTGTTCCAACACCTGCACCAAGAAGAAGTTGTGAGTACAGTAATGAGGACAAATACAGCCACACTGCTGCTACTGAACAAAAACTTGATTAGTTAGATTGTAAACAGTCTGTTGCTGCTTATTGTTCTGGTTCTGACTGTTATTGCATTTATTAAGATTTTTATTATTGTTCATATAGTTTATTTATTGTAGAGTGCTGTTTATTTAAAATATCATCCAAATGGGTCACTTTTATTTATTACTACAATACAATACAAACATATTTTTGGCATATTTTCAAAATAAACATTTTGTAAGTCTTTATTTTGTAAAAAAATAATAATAATAATTTTTGTACCGAAAATAAACCGAACCGAGCTCTCCTTGTAGTTGAACCGAACCGAAATGTGATTTTAGCGTACCGTTACACCCTTAATACATATACACATACATATACACATACATACATATACATACATATACATACATATACAGTATATACATATACATACACATATATACATATATACAGGTAGTCCCCGACTTACGAGTGCTCTTACTTACGAGGTCCCAAACTTACGAATATGCATCTCATTAAAAAAAAATATATATATATATATTTTTTGGGGGTGATCCTACTTACGAATTTTTGACATACGAGCGCCCCTTAGGGACGGAACTCGCTCGTAAGTTGGGGACTACCTGTATATATATGTATGTATATGTATGTATATGTATATGTATGTATGCTGGTGAAGATTCTCAGTCATCCAGGACATGATAAATCAAAAAGGCGTTCAATTCAAGATCAACTGGACTTTATTTGTAACAGAAAACGTTTCGACTTCTGTCCAGAAGTCTTTTTCAATTCGAATTGAAAAAGACTTCTGGACAGAAGTCGAAACGTTTTCTGTTACAAATAAAGTCCAGTTGATCTTGAATTGAACGCCTTTTTGATAAATGTATGTATATGTATATGTATATATATGTATATGTATATGTATATATATGTATATGTATATGTATATGTATATGTATATGTATATATATGTATATGTATATGTATATATATATGTATATGTATATGTATATATATATATATGTATGTATATATATATGTATATATATGTATGTATATATATATCAGAGTCAGAGTCAGAGTCGGAGAGAATTTATTGTCATTTGCACCGCATGTAGTACATGTGTTGAAAACGAGATTATGTACACAGGGTCCCAGTTACATCCAACAACAAATGCAAGAGAAAAACAATAATAACATCTAGGATTAACTAAGAGAGACATCAGCTAGTAATACACTAAGCCCTAATGTAGTAGAAAAACATCATTATAAACAGCAGCACGAACATGAGTCATTATGAGCAGATGGTCACAGATGAACGCAGCAACAAGAAACAGATCAGCATCAGCATGATGTGACATTTTGCAGTGTTTATTCTTATTATTTATTTATTCATGAGTCTGACAGCCTCAGGGTAGAAGCTGTTCCTCAGTCTAGTGGTTCTACATTTGATGCTCCTCAACCTCCGTCCCGAGGGGAGTGGTGCAAAGAGTGAGTGTGCTGGGTGAGTGAGGTCTTTCATGATGCAGGTGGCTCTTTTTCTGCATCTGGAGGTGTAAATGTCTGTGATGGTGGGGAGACTGACTCCCACAGACTTCTGTGCAGCCTTCACCACTCTCTGTAGAGCTTTCCTCTCTGCAACTGTGCAGCCTCCATGCCACACGTTGATGCTGGAGCACAGGACGCTCTCCACTGCACACCTGTAGAACGAGGTGAGGACTGAGCTTCTCAGACCAGCTCGTCTCAGCCGCCTGAGGAAGTAGAGTCTTTGATGTCCTTTCTTGATCAGGCTGGTGGTGTTATTGCTCCAGCTGAGGTTATCATTCAAGTGTACACCCAGGTACTTGTAGCTGGAGACCACCTCCACCGCAGATCCACCTATACAGGTAGTCCCCGATTTACGAGCGAGATCCGTTACAACGAGGCGCTCGTAAACCGGAAATCTCGTAATTTGGAACGGCCGCCACGCTTCTCGTAAGTCCGGAAATTCGCTCGTAAATTGGAACGGTTTTGCTAGCGCGACTACAAACACTCGTTTTTCATCGAAAAACTGCTTATGAGTGCATAAAAATGATCGGAAACGTGTGTCCACATGTTTAGCTAACGAACTGTGGTGAAAAAACACAGGAAAACTCAGTATTTTTTGCGTTTTTTCCAATAATTCGCCAGCTCGTAAGTCTGGAACCTCGTAGATCAGAGCGCTCGTAAATCGGGGACTACCTGTACAGTGGGGTGTGGGTGTGTTTGTTCCTTCTGAAGTCCACAATCATCTCCTTCGTCTTCTTCACATTCATGTGAAGGTTGTTCTCTTTGCACCAGCTCTCCAGATGTTCCACCTCCTGTCTGTAGCTGGATTCATCATTATCTGTGATGCATATGTATATATATGTATGTATATATATGTGTATATATATATATGTATATATATGTATGTATGTATATATATGTATGTATGTATATATATGTATGTATATATATGTATATATGTATGTATATATATGTATATATGTATGTATATATATGTATATATGTATGTATATATATGTATATATGTATGTATATGTATATATGTATGTATATATATGTATATATGTATGTATATATATTTATATA
>JBBPBX010051737.1:0-24472 GCA_038048925.1 Garcialebias charrua
ATAGACCTCATCACCCTAGAGTTCATCATAGGCCTCATCACCACAGAGTTCATCATAGGCCTCATCACCACAGAGTTCATCATAGACCTCATCACCACAGAGTTCATCATAGACCTCATCACCACAGAGTTCATCATAGACCTCATCACCACAGAGTTCATCATAGACCTCATCACCACAGAGGTCATCATAGACCTCATCACCACAGAGTTCATCATAGACCTCATCACCACAGAGTTCATCATAGACCTCATCACCACAGAGTTCATCATAGACCTCTTAACCACAGAGATCATCATAGGCCTCTTCACCACAGAGTTCTTCATAGACCTCATTGCCACAGAGTTCATCATAGGCCTCATCACCACAGAGTTCATCATAGGCCTCTTAACCACAGAGTTCATCATAGACCTCTTAACCACAGAGTTCATCATAGGCCTCTTCACCACAGAGTTCATCATAGGCCTCTTCACCACAGAGTTCATCATAGACCTCATCACCACAGAGTTCATCATAGACCTCATCACCACAGAGTTCATCATAGACCTCATCACCACAGAGTTCATCATAGACCTCATCACCACAGAGTTCATCATAGACCTCATCACCACAGAGTTCATCATAGACCTCATCACCACAGAGTTCATCATAGACCTCATCACCACAGAGGTTCATCATAGACCTCATCACCACAGAGGTCATCATAGACCTCATCACCACAGAGGTCATCATAGACCTCATCACCACAGAGTTCATCATAGACCTCATCACCACAGAGTTCATCATAGACCTCATCACCACAGAGTTCATCATAGACCTCATCACCACAGAGTTCATCATAGACCTCATCACCACAGAGTTCATCATAGACCTCATCACCACAGAGGTCATCATAGACCTCATCACCACAGAGTTCATCATAGACCTCATCACCACAGAGGTCATCATAGACCTCATCACCACAGAGTTCATCATAGACCTCATCACCACAGAGGTCATCATAGACCTCATCACCACAGAGGTCATCATAGACCTCATCACCACAGAGGTCATCATAGACCTCATCACCACAGAGGTCATCATAGACCTCATCACCACAGAGTTCATCATAGACCTCATCACCACAGAGTTCATCATAGACCTCATCACCACAGAGTTCATCATAGACCTCATCACCACAGAGTTCATCATAGACCTCATCACCACAGAGTTCATCATAGACCTCATCACCACAGAGTTCATCATAGACCTCATCACCACAGAGTTCATCATAGACCTCATCACCACAGAGGTCATCATAGACCTCATCACCACAGAGTTCATCATAGACCTCATCACCACAGAGTTCATCATAGACCTCATCACCACAGAGGTCATCATAGACCTCATCACCACAGAGGTCATCATAGACCTCATCACCACAGAGGTCATCATAGACCTCATCACCACAGAGTTCATCATAGACCTCATCACCACAGAGGTCATCATAGACCTCATCACCACAGAGTTCATCATAGACCTCATCACCACAGAGTTCATCATAGACCTCATCACCACAGAGTTCATCATAGACCTCATCACCACAGAGTTCATCATAGACCTCATCACCACAGAGTTCATCATAGACCTCATCACCACAGAGTTCATCATAGACCTCATCACCACAGAGTTCATCATAGACCTCATCACCACAGAGTTCATCATAGACCTCATCACCACAGAGGTCATCATAGACCTCATCACCACAGAGTTCATCATAGACCTCATCACCACAGAGGTCATAGTTCAGCGTACAGTGGGCCTTATCAGGAGGTGAGCCATAGTCTTATGACATTGATCCAGGCGTTCCAGCTGTTCAGAGTGTCACACAATGATGTGGTGGGGAAATCAGGCACAGCCCCCCCCCGGTCTGGATCATCTGATGTAGTGAGCTCTTCATCGTTGGACCACACCATAATGGAAGGTTCAGGTGTCATCATCACATCACCTTCCACCCTCTCAGTGCAGCTGCTCCAAAACCCAACTGTTATGTTATCCAAAGGTCTAAAGCAGACTCTGAAACAAATGTGCACAATAATATTGCAGGTTTATTGTCCAGACAAGTGTAAATCACAACTCTCATGACGTCTGCTCATCCAGCTAGAACAGACCTCGCTTACCGAGCGCCTCACGTTTCTTCAGACACTGGCCAGTGACCACCCCCCGTTGGTGTCGTCATCTCCTCATAGGACCGCCCACTCTCACCCACATGACCTCTCAGCCAACAATGCTGCCATACAAGAAGTTTTGGGTTTGTTGCTTAGTGCAGGCGTGTAACTAAAACTCCTTCCTACTGGAAACAAAGGTTCTGCATCGGTTTAATATGCATTTATACTGCAGAACATAGGTGAACATAACTTTCAGTAACATAAATATAATACTGACAGAAATATATTTCAAACTGTATCTGAGTCACAAAGGACACAGTTGTGCTGTTATTTATTTTTTATTTATTTAGTTTATTTATAAAATTTGTTCATTAAAAAAAAAAAAACAATACAAAACAATCCCATAAACAATTAACATACAAAATATATAAAATGAACGGTAACAGAAAAAAAAAACATCTTATTATATCTGTCCCTTTTTTCAAATAGAGAACATACAGAAACTTGACCATTGCAGATGTTTCTAACCATTACTTATCCAATTTACATGTCATTGTTGATTTTTTAACTTTATTTACACAACCGAGGTCTGTCTGCTTGTTTTGTATATAATGTATATAGAAATCTGTCATATCCTGTTGGTTTTGAACTGTCAACATCTGTTTACTGTGATTGTAGTTTTCTTTATTTTCTTTTGATAAGTGCAAATGCCTATTGCCAATGTGATGTGTGCTGCTGACCACTTGACCAGGTCACCTTGTAAAAGAGATCTCGATCTCAACGGGCTCTACCTGGTTAAATAAAGGTGATTGATTGATTGATTGAAATAATATTAATCTTCCAGTAACAGAACAAAATGAATAACTCTTTCTAATTTTTTTTTGGTGTTTTTCGACTCTAGTGGCCCATTTTTGTTGTAGAGGATGGAGGGTGAAACAGGGCAAGAGAGGGGGAGACATTGTGGAATGGTCATCGGGACCAGGATGTGAACCCGCAACACCAAACATGGCAAATTGAAGCCGACAAAATAAAGCAGCTTTAAAATTACTACACGCTCACCCGCCCATAATGATGACAGAAATGCTAGTCAATGCTAGAACCTTCAGTTTATTTTATAGATATACTTTTATACTTTTTATACTACTATGCAAAAACTCAGGACAGTATTACACTTTTATTATTTCATTTTATGCTTATGTTCATTAAATGTTTAGTGTTTTATTGTTTGTGTAGATTTTCATACTTTTATACTACTATGCAAAAACTCAGGGCAGTGTTACACTTTTACTATTTTATGCTTATGTTTATTAAATGTTTATTAAATGTTTTAGTGTTTAGTGTTTAGATGGTTATTGTTGCACCGAGGGACTGAGAGAAACGCAATTTCAATCCTGTGTATGTCCTGTACATATTGCAGTTCTGACAATAAAGTTGACTTTGATATATTTATTTATTAATTTTTATTCAGACCCATTGAATTCTTCATCCTCTGTGTCGCTGGTGAAGAGTTCTGCCAACTCCTGAGGTAACGCGTAGTTCAGAGCTCCAGAGAGCAGGAGGCCGGGCTGCGACAGAGTGAGTCCGACCAGATGAGTCTGTTCTCGGACACATGAGCTGGGAACGCTCGGTGGAACCACACCTGTCAAGTTTTGGATTTAAAAATAAGGGACATTTTCTGCCGGGTACTCCGAGCCATCCCACTACCCAACCAAAGTCCAGGACCCCTTACATTTTAAGACAGGTTTACAAGAAATCTAAAATAACTACCTATCAGCCTCTTTCAAACCATTTACCGGTATGTTTGTGTGTCTATCTAACATTCAAACCTATTTTGTGAAAAGGATTAGTTGCTATAATTTAAAGGGAATGGAAATGTTTGTTAAACCTAAGTTTAGAACCAGTTTAAAGGGTAGGTCTACTACAATAAGAGGAATTGATCTTTGGAATGGACTAGAGGACAATGTAAAAAATGTGAAGTCCATACTAATATTTAAGAAAATGATTAAAACTATTTTGTTGAAGAGTTACATTTAAGTTGATTCTAATTTAACAAATTATATTAGATATTTTGATGTGACTGTATATTTCTGATGAGACTGTATTATTTTGTATTACAAATAAGTATATTTATGTTTGAATTGATAGTTTGAATTGATAGTTTGATAAAGAGCAGATATGATAAGAAATGTTTTCTTCTTCTGCTTCCTTTCATTTTATGTTTCTGTTTAATTTATCTTTAAAAAAAATTGTCATTGTTTTTAATATGAAATGAATAAAATTATACAATACAATCAGTGCTTTAAGTGGGCAGGAACGCAGTTCCACCACTTCTAAAATTTAACCCTGACAGTACCGGGACTTTTTTTTAAGAGTACGGTGCGTTCCGGAACTTATTTTCATCTTCTCCACTTGAAAAAAAAAATGCCCTCAGAAAAAGCCTATTGTTTTTGGCGCAAATCACTTGCCATACATTCAAGTGTATTAGGGATGGTACCATTAGATGACGGTAATACACCGGAAGGTTGTAAGCTGCCGTAAAACCTCACAGAAGAAGAAGTAGTACATTCAAGTAGGCATCTCACGTGAGAGGAAAAGCGGAAGAAAACAAGTGAGCCTGGAGCCTTTTTTAAGTAAGCTGTTATCTTAATTCTAATGTAGTTTTAAAAGTAATGATTAATATGTAACATTTTTAACCATTTAATTAAATGAGTTACTACAACGTTTAATTTCCCTTTTGGGATCAATAAAGTATTTTGAATTGAAATTTAACTTTCTAATACAGTACATGTTCAACATCTGCTGGTGAGTTTCAATTAAGTACTGTAATTGGTTCTTATAAATTCCTGATTGAATGAAATGTCCTCACATTCATGGCTAATGTTTTTCTGTTTTGTTTGTTTGTGTTTGCTTCCTCTTTCAGCACCAGCCATCTCCATTCTTGATGTGTGATGGAAGTGGTTAAGACTGCTTTTTTTGTTACCCTCCAGTGGACTCCACAAATTCAGGCCTGATTACTTTTTTAATTTTCATTTTTCTTCTTGCACATATTTTTCTGCAGATCTTGTTACCTGTTGGACCATTTGAAATTACACGTTACACATGTTACATGTCTATGCAGAGACCCTATGTATGGCTGGCTATTCAATTATATTGAGTTTTTTGTTGTTGTTTTTGTCATTGCTAAAGTGGCACAAGTTTGTTGAGGCCAGGCCTAATACTGAAAGGAAATGTATGTTGCAGATGGAAACTGTAACAATAATAAGCTTCTTAAAATCTTAAGTCTAAAAGGGACTTATCACATCTTTGTGTTACAGGAGCTTTCATTTTATATGTTTATTTTTATGTTGTTTTTCATGTCACTTTAGCACCATGAGCCTTGAAGTTAATAAAAGTGCCTCTAATTTTTTGAATTTGGCACATGTGGAATTAATTTAGAACTGGCTTTGTTCTTTGTAAATTTACATTAAAAGTACACTGATGCTGCTCAATAATCCAGGTAGAAAAATCTAAAAAAAGCTAAGTCTGGTCCTCTGGACATTAAAAAAAAAATAAAAAAATTGTAGAAACGTTTCATCTTTCGTCTGAAAGACTTCCTCAGTCTGAGGTGCTGTGTTCAGCTCAGTCTTATAAATAGCACCCTCTCACAGTGTTACACAACCAGTTGGCTGATTACATTAAATTGCATTAAAAATACTGATCTTTAACTCAGTAGACAGATCTAGATAAAAATACTATGTTTCTGTCCCATTTTATTATGACATTAGGGAGAGTACCGGCACTTATTTTTTTCCACTTAAAGCACTGAATACAATACAATACAATACAATGTGATCACAATCTGATAGGCCTACCTTTGTGCTTGACGGATTTTTCATGCTGACGGACATCGTTCCTTCCCCCATGAGAGACACTAAAGTCGCAGTTACAAATCTTACAAAACGCGTAATTGTGCCCCACCCTACTCTTCTTTTAGGAAAAGTAAATTTGCGGTCCCATTTTTCAAGATATTTACACAAAGTCTTAACTTTTTTGGCAGGGACGCCTTCTCTCTCGTTACATTCATCCATTTCTGATGTGTTTTTCTGGGTTCCGCTGCCAGCACTGACATCGCGAGAACTGCCACCGAGGCTACTGCAGGTGGCAGTTCTCGCGAGGCTAGTGACATAATTCAGAGGCACTGGAATGTTGTTTTTTTTTAAACAATATTATAATATGGGAAATTTCCGGGAAAATAAAAATTCGGGATGACGACGGGAAAGAGGGGTAAAATCCGGTAGTTTCCCAGCCAAAACGGGAGACTTGACAGATATGGGTGGAACCTAGCGGTCGAAAGTGGTACAGGGTATCCGCGGGGTTGTAAAAGGTATTAAAAGGTAGTAAATGAAATTAACACAAATTAAGGCCATTAAAAAGTATTAAAAAGTAATAAACGTTATCTGACGAGGTATTAATTTTTTTTAAACCTACACAACTATATTTTTCTTGTTCTGTCATCTAAAAAAAGGTCTGTGAATTTATTTATCTTTTCTAATTTTATGTTCCAAGTAGGACCTTAGCTAAAACAAAGACGTCATATCGTCAGTCAGTGTGCGCGCGCACCTACAGCTGGTATCATGTCTGTAAAAAGAAACAGGAAAGGATCACGGCTTTATCCTCCGACATTTAACAAGAAACATACCCAAACAATTGTTTGTTAGCTCGAAATTATAGCAAAAGGGGTGTCTCAGTCTAACGTTTTCTTAATAAATGTATTTTAATGGTTAAATCGGCTTTATTTTTAAAAAAAAGTGTCGCTGCCTGTGTGCGCCGTGATCGCTCAGCGGTGAAAACAGGAAAAAGGAGCGCGGCTCGTTTCGCCGTCATTTAACAAGAAAATTACCTAAACAATTATTTGTTAGCTCGAAATTATAGCAGAGGTGTTTTTCTGTCTGTCATTTTCTTAATAAATGCACTTTATTGGTCAAAATAGCTGCATTTCGCCACCGTGGTGCTGCTGGGTTGAAGGTTCGCAGCACGGTGGCACAACTGGTAGAGCTGCTGCCTCTCAGCGAGAAGGTTGCCGGTTCAAATCCCGGTCCGGGGCCTTTCTGGGTGGAGTTTGCATGTTCTCCCCGTGCATGCGTGGGTTTCCTCCGGGTACTCCGGTTTCCTCCCACAGACCAAAAAACATGCTTGTTAGGCTGATTGGTGACTCTAAATTGACCCTAGGTGTGAGTGTGAGAGTGGATGGTTGTTTGGTGTGAGTGAGACAGGTCCCTCTTGTAAATGAGTCCCGTGACTCAACGAGGCTAGCCTGTATAAATAAAGGTTGAATGAATGAATGAATGCTGCTGGATTGAAGCAGTGAGCAGAGAGGTGGGGAGAGTATGGCAGGCCGATTGGGTCATTAATAGCTAGTGAAGATTCTCAGTCATCCAGGACATGGTGAATTCTAAAAAGTGCAATAAAAAAACAATAAAGTATAGTATAATAGTATAATAAATAGTATAATAAATAAAGTCCAGTTGTTTTTGTCTTGAACTTTTTTAAATTTGTCATTATAGGCACGTTTTCCTATTACATGATACAACAGCATGCCATTCAACTTTTTTTTCAGTCAGAATGAATGAAACGGTCATATTTCAGTGTTATGGTTTATAAATATGGGAAAAAAAATCTATAAATATGTCACTTCGTCCTATAAGTTGCAAGGCATGTAAATTATGCAAAAAACTGCAATTTACAGGATGAAAAATACAGTAGTTATTATTTTTCTCCCTCTCTTTTTGAATTATGCATGTGTTCAGTGTTGAATTATTTTAACTAAACTGTTCTGTTTTCAAGTTTACAGTTTTTGTTTGCCATTAGAGATATGTTATGTGTGGGAACAATTAAACTTTTTCTCTTGGGTTAGATTTAAATAACAAGTAGGTCAGTGCTTTTATTGAGGCAAGAAGCAAATTGATGTATCCAGTAATTGTTATAAAACTACATTTACTACCAAAGTTTAGGAAGAAAATGACAGTAATCTATCACTTTACAATTAGTTGCTCTAAACTGAAGTACAACAGGTTGCCGCTACGGTTACAGCTTGGTGCCGTGATGGTATTAAAAAATATTTTGATGGTATTAAAAAGGTATTAAAAGGTATTAAATTCAACTCTGGAATTTCTGCATATACCCTGCTCCATTTTTTCCATCAGAATGAATGGAAACGGTCATATCTCAGCCAAAAATTGGTCTAAAAATATGGGGAAAATAGTTATTGAGGGTTGGATTGATTCAGACGGAGCACTACTGAAGGCCTAGGTGTGAAATGCATGGCCCGCCACTGACATTTTCAGAATCTTTTGGACCAACACAGACTCAAGGCAGATGTCATTATGTTCTGTCTGTACTCAAAACAACTGTGCGTTTATCTGAATCTGACTAACCCGGCTGGCCTTGAAGGCCACCTTATCTGAATACGCCTGGAGGACATGTAATCTGACGTTCAACCCTGCCCATCGGGGAACTCCACCGTCAACCAGAGTGAACCAGCTGAATAAACATTCTGTCATCATTTCAGGACTCTTGGATTCTCAATAGCGTTGACCTTGGCCATTCCCCGACATCCTCGAGAATGTTTACAGATCTCATCGGAGGAGCTGTTGATTATTCCATCCTTATCAGAACTCTTACAGTGCCCTCGTGAGCGTCCATGAACATTGCTCATCGTTCTCGGTGTCTCCCTCCCTCTGCAGAATGTCTACGTCATTATGTGCTTATCTGTGCAAGGTGTTTTTTAATATTATAATTGTTTTTCTCAGGCATGAAGAACGATTTTAATAGGAATTTTTTCGCCTCCAATTCCTAATATATCTAATTTCATTACTTTTTGTCTGTCTAAGCAGATCTCACTTGTAAATGAGTCTTTGAGGCTCAATGTGACTTATCTGTCTAAATAAAGGTTGAATGAAAACAGAGAAGACTGATCCACCTCCAGAGGATGTGCTTCTAACTTTTAGCTTGTTTCTAAAGTCCAATTTCTCTGCTTTAAAAGTTTTCCTGTTAAAAGAGAAAATAAGACAAATATACTGTATTATCTTAAAGAAAGGTTACTTAAAACACACATTTTCATAAATAAACATTCAACATATGACATATTTTGAATCAAACTTAAAACATGCAATGGTTGGTGTCTCACTCTCCATCTCCTGTAAAAGGAACGTCTTTGTAATGGTCGTGGTCGTCGTAGTCGTCGTCGTCAGCTTTATTTATAAAGCGCTTTAAAACAGCCACAGCTGAAACAAAGTGCTGAACATCAGTTACAAACGAGATAAAAGAAAGCATAAAAACAGAGCTACAAAACTAACACACAGTGAACTAAAAACTCAATTTAAAACACAATAAAATGACAAGTTAAACAGGTAAAATCAATAAAAATGAAGTAAAATCAAGTGTCAGTTGGTTGAAGGCCAATGAGTAGAACTGAGTTTTCAAACAGGTTTTAAACATGGACAGTGAGGGAGCCTGTCGAATGTGTAAAGGCAGAGCGTTCCATAACTCAGGGCCACTAACAGAGAAGGCCCTGTCTCCTCGAAGCTTCCTCTTTGAAATGACCAGGAGCAGCTGGTCATTAAACAAAGGCTTCTTCTGGTGCTATCTTCATTCTTCACTTATCAACGTTACAAATTCTGATGTTTTATAAACTCTGAGGTCCGTTGAACAAAATCTCATTAAAGCGGTCTGTCTGTTTCATGGAAAATGAGTTCATGTTGCAGTGAAGTTAACACAGTGACAGTTTCGTGTCAAATTGAGACGTTTGTGAGCGAAAACAAATAATAAAATATGTCTGTTCTTTCCCAAGTTTAGTTTAGTTTATTCATTCATTTTATAAAAAACAAAATAATACAACATTTCACAACAAATAAATATACAACACATACATAAAATGAAGGGTGGCAGTAAGAAGAAAAAATCTTATTTTAACTGCCCCCTCTTACAATCCATCAAATAAAACAACAATGGCCCTCATGCACGAAAATGTTCGTATTTTTATCCTAAATTTCTCCTACTTTTGTGCGTACGAAGCGTTCGTACGAACATGCCACGTCGGATTCAACAAACCCTTCTATCCACAGGAAACGTGTGTAAACAGGCTGCGTAAAGTTGATGAATCCCACCTGTTCCATCCACCTGCGCGTGCTCGCGGAGAGGTCATTTACATAATTCCCACCCCTCAAAACACCATATAAGGCCACGTTTCCTGCCTTTTGACAGCAGGAAGTGTCCATTCATTCTAAATCAAGAAGTAAAAAGAAGGACTTCACGCGTTCGGAGATTGAAGTTCTGCTCTGCACCGCTACCCCCCCCCCCCCCCCCGCAAGTGTCGGATGGTCAAATATCTTTAATTTTAGTGTACTGTGTTACATTATAGTTTCACTTATTCAGAAGAGCTGTGGCGCACCGCTACCCCCCACCCCCCACCCCCCTGCAAGTGTCGGATGGTCAAATATCTTTAATTTTAGTGTACTTTGTTACATGAATGTTAGGAAACGCCTTGTATCTGTGACTTTCCTTCCCTCCATTGATTACGGTGACATTCTCTACATGAATGCTCCTACAAGCACCCTGCAGATGTTGGATGTTGTCTATCATGGTGCACTAAGATTCATAACTGGTTGTGATTATCGTACCCACCACTGCACCCTGTATTCACTGGTTAACTGGACATCATTAACCTCACGCAGACTCTTCCACTGGTACATTTTCATCTTTAAATCACTTCTTGGTCTGCTGCCCTCATACATCTCCTCCTACATGTCTTTGCGTGAGTGCAGCTACAGCGTGCGCTCTCAGGACATGATTACCTGCAGTGTTCCGTCAGTGAGGACTGAACTTGGAAAAAGGGCCTTCTCCTACTCTGCTCCTGCTTCATGGAATATCTTACAAAAAGATCTGAAGCTCTCGACCTTGACTTCTCTAAATGGTTTTCAGAATCTGTTGGAATCCTGGCAAAAACCAATGCAGATTTGTTCCTGTCTTTGATTTTATACGTCTACCTTATAATGTTTTGCTAGTTTTTTGATACTTTGTTAAAAAAAAATTTTTTTTTTTTTTCTCTCTTTTGTTTTCTATTGTTTATTGTTTGTTTGTTTATTGTTTATTGTTTAAGGAAATTCTACCATTGCTGTTCATTGTTCTTTAGTTTTAGCAGGTCGCTTTCGTAAATGAGCCCATGAGGTTCAAAAGATTTACCTGACTAAATAAAGGTTGAATGAATGAAAAAACATTATAGTTTCACTTATTCAGAAGAGCTGTGGCGCACCGCAACCCCCCCACCCCCCGCAAGTGTCGGATGTGTTTTTGAACAGAAGCATTTTAAAATGTCTCGAAACTACAGTTAACGTCATATTAATATTAGTGCATATGCTGTGTTACCCGTGGGTCGTACAGTATCAGAAATCAAGAATAAATGGTTTGATCTGAAAATGGCTTCAAGGAATGGCTCATGCCATCTTGGTGCCTGTACGTTGGGGTTCACCCCGGTGAACGAGAGGGTAGCCTCCCTTCGCCTACGTGTGGGGGGATGGGCTCTGACTGTTGTTTGTGCCTATGCACCAAACGGCAGCTCAGACTACCCACCCTTTTTGGAGTCCTTGGAGGGGGTATTGGAGAGTGCGCCTCCTGGGGACTCCCTTGTTCTACTGGGGGACTTCAACGCTCACGTGGGCAATGACAGTGAGACCTGGAGGGGTGTGGTTGGGAGGAACGGCCCCCCTGATCTGAACCAGAGTGGTGTTCTGTTATTGGACTTCTGTGCTCGTCATGGATTGTCCATAACGAACACCATGTTTAAGCATAAGGGTGTCCATATGTGCTCTTGGCACCAGGACACCCTAGGTCGCAGTTCGATGATCGACTTTGTTGTCGTCTCATCTGATCTGCGGCCGCATGTCTTGGACACTCGGGTGAAGAGAGGGGCGGAGCTGTCAACTGACCACTACCTGGTGGTGAGTTGGCTCCGATGGTGGGGGAGGATGCCGGTCAGACCTGGCAGACCCAAACGTATTGTGAGGGTCTGCTGGGAACGTCTGGCAGAGTCTCCCGTAAGACGGAGCTTTAACTCCCACCTCCGGGAGAGCTTTGAACACGTTCCGAGGGAGGCGGGGGACATGGAGTCCGAGTGGGCCGTGTTCCGCGCCTCTATTGTCGAGGCAGCTTATATATATCGCGTGGACATCGGGGGCAGTTCCCTTGGATTGGCAGACTGGGGTGGTGGTTCCCCTATTCAAAAAGGGGGACCGTAGGGTGTGTTCCAACTATAGGGGGATCACACTCTTAAGCCTCCCTGGTAAGGTCTATTCAGGGGTTCTGGAGAGGAGGGTCCGTCGGATAGTCGAACCTCGGATTCAGGAGGAGCAGTGTGGTTTTCGTCCTGGTCGTGGAACACTGGACCAGCTCTACACCCTCAGCAGGGTCCTGGAGGGTGCGTGGGAGTTTGCCCAACCAGTTTACATGTGCTTTGTGGACTTGGAGAAGGCATTCGACCGCGTCCCTCGGGGGGTTCTGTGGGGGGTACTCCGGGAGTATGGGGTACCAGGCCCTTTGATAAGGGCTGTTAGGTCCCTGTACGACCGGTGTCAGAGCTTGGTCCGCATTGCCGGCAGTAAGTCAGGCTCGTTTCCGGTGAGAGTTGGACTCCGCCAAGGTTGCCCTTTGTCACCGATTCTGTTCATAACTTTTATGGACAGAATTTCTAGGCGCAGCCAAGGTGTTGAGAGGATCCGTTTTGGTGACCTTAGAATCGCTTCTCTGTTTTTTGCAGATGATGTGGTCCTATTGGCTTCATCAGTTCGTGATTACAACTTTCACTGGAGCGGTTTGCAGCCGAGTGTGATGCGGCCGGGATGAGGATCAGTTCCTCCAAATCCGAGGCCATGGTCTTGAGCCGGAAAAGGGTAGCATGCCCTCTCCGGGTCGGGGAGGAGGTCCTGCCCCAAGTGGAGGAGTTTAAGTATCTCGGGATCTTGTTCACGAATGAGGGAAAACTGGAGCGTGAGATCGATAGGCGGATAGGTGCAGCGTCCGCAGTGAAGCGGGCGCTGTACCGGTCTGTCGTGGTGAAGAGAGAGCTGAGTCAAAAGGCAAAGCTCTCAATTTACCGATCGATCTACGTTCCCACCCTCATCTATGGTCATGAGCTTTGGGTTATGACCGAAAGAACAAGATCTCGGATACAAGCGGCTGAAATGAGTTTTCTCCGCAGGGTGGCTGGACTCTCCCTTAGAGATAGGGTGAGAAGCTCAGTCATCCGGGAGGGACTCGGAGTAGAGCCGCTGCTTCTCCACATCGAGAGGAGCCAGTTGAGGTGGCTCGGGCATCTGGTTAGGATGCCTCCTGGACGCCTCCCTGGTGAGGTGTTCCGGGCACGTCCCACCGGGAGGAGACCCAGAGGAAGACCCAGGACACGCTGGAGGGACTATGTTTCTCGGCTGGCCTGGGAACGCCTTGGGATTCCCCCGGAGGAGCTGCTCCAAGTGGCTGGGGAGAGGGAAGTCTGGGCCTCCCTACTTAGGCTGCTACCCCCGCGACCCGACCCCGGATAAGCGGAAGAAGATGGATGGATGGATGGAAAATGGCTTCAAACAAACGTCTCGCCGCAGCACGGACAGGAGGAGATCAGTCTGCGAGATGGTGGACAATACTGTAAATGCCACGCTGCGCAGACGCGTGCCAACATGTTTTGCAGCACAAATGTGTCATGCGCGCACCTCCTGGTCATCGCGCAACCACATTCTGCAGGTTATATTTCGAATCAGATATAATAATCTATTGCTCCGATGGTGTTTGCACAGCAGTCCAGCAATAGCATGAAAATCAGTCTTAATTCGTACTTGTTCTGCGGCGGTGTATGGGAATTTTATGTACCTGGGTGTTAATATGAGGAGGGCTTTGATGACCAAGGGGAGCGCACGACTCACTGAAGCCTGCGCGACACACCAGACAAATTAAACTTAAAATTATAATTCTAATTCAAACAGAATAACCTATTGTCAAGAATAATTATGGTGCGTGATTTTTTTAAACCCAAAATATTTTCTAAATAACGAAATATGAAGTTATTAGTGAAGGAAATCCATCTGGATGACAGCAGACTGACGCTCCTAAATTATACGACAGGTCCGGACCACTCGTAAATTTTGTTCGTATCTGAAAAAAATCTTAGGATACGAAAACATTGTTGAATGCCACAAATGATCCTAAATCACTCGTACGCACAGTTTAAGAACAAATCTGTGCGTACGAACGGTTCGTGAATGAGGGCAAATCAACTTTAACCAATAAAAAAACAAGAAATAATTCACCAAAAAAATTGAATTACAAAGCAACATACACAACAGTATTTCATTTATATCTTTGCAATAGTCCACTTTTTATCATTTTCTTAAAGACCGTGTAAAGTGAATTTCAACATTTTCTTCAATAAACATTATAAATGTCGTAATTGTAATCTTGTAAATGAGTAAAAAGTCTCAAAATTGTAGCTCAATTAATTTTGGAGTTATAGATCAAACTGTGTATAAACACATTTCTCTTTCAGGATTTTTTAGGCGTGGTTTAAATGTGACCGCGTTTCGTCACGCGGTCACAAGCCCCACCCCCTGCAGCTCCAGCCGTTATAAATGCGTTCTTCGGTGGAGCCGTTCACTCGCTACCGACCGTCTCCCTCCAGTACTGGCGTGCTGCTGGAGCGACCACATGCCACCTGCACCTCCGCGCACCTCCGCCCCCCCCCCCCCCGCGCGCGCGTGTGTGTGGCGATCAGACCCCGCATGCATGTGACCGGGTCGCGCGCGCGTGTGTGTGTGGCGATCAGACCCCGCATGCGATGTGACCGGGTCGCGCGCGCGCGGCGTGTGTGTGTGGCGATCAGACCCCGCATGCGATGTGACCGGTTCGGACCGCGAGTCCGCGGTGTGTGTGTGTGTGTGTGTGTGTGTGGCGATCAGACCCCGCATGCGATGTGACCGGTTCGGACCGCGAGTCCGCTCATCTTCTAAAATAGCGCTGATTATAACAGCGGAGTTATGTGTCCTCAACTTTAAAAACATAACCAGAGTTGTTAGTGCACTAAAAACAGCGTAACTCTTGGAAAAAGGAGCTGCTGGAAGCCAGAACTCAGATAAAAACAGAGCAGGTGATCTCTGCTTCCCCCGTATGCCTCCCCACACAGCTCAGCTCTGAAGGGGGCTGGACATGGCGCAGTACTGCGCTGAAATCACGCCCACGTGCGACACGCCCCCAGCGTTCTAGAGCAAGTCAAAATCATGTTTTTTCATGATTTTTGAGACTTAATTTTATAAGGAAATCAATGTTTTTAATCAGTCAGATTTATATGGGTGATTAATAACACATATTTATGCCGTGTGACAAAATAAAAACACAAATTTAATTTCATTTTACACGGTCTTTAAATGTAATCATTGTTGCTGCATTTTTGACTTCAGTCTCCAAGACATTCCATAAGCCAATTCCTTGAATTGAGGTTGACCGATCCTTTAAACTGGTCCTGTATTGTGGTTTAATAAATACTTCTATTCCCTTAAGATTACTTAAGATTATAACAGCTTCGCCGTTTAACAAACTGCATTTGGATATTTACAGGCAATTGATTTTTATGAGCTCTATACATAACTAACAAAATATGATAATCCACCAAGTCCTGGAACTTCAACAATTTCAATTGATCAAATAAAGTGTTAGAAGGGTGACAATAATGTTTTCCTGTAATTATTCTAACAGCTCTTTTTTGTAGCAAAAAAATAGGCTCTGTAAATGTTTTACAAGCTTTCCCCCAAACAACAATGCAGTAAATCAAATGTGGAACAATAATTGTATTATACAACAAATACAGGGCTCTGTCATTCAACAAGTCCCTGACTCTGTATAATACAGCAATGGACTTAGCCATCTTTGTCCTAACAGAATTTATGTGATTCTTCCACGTCAATTTATCATCAATAATAACGCCCAAAAACTTCACATCATTGACACGACAGATTTCAGCACTATCAATCATAAATGGAACATTAACAGTTTTCTTTTTTTTTACTGAATATCATATACTGGGTTTTATCTAAATTCAACGATAATTTATTTAGTTTAAACCAATTTTGAATTTTAACAAATTCTGTCGTCATCAACTCAAATAACTGTTCAATATCTTTACCAAAACAAAAGAATGTGGTATCATCAGCAAACAATATACACCTAAGGAGTCCTGACACTTTTACCAAGTCATTTACATATAGAATAAACAGCTTTGGGCCAAGTACAGAACCCTGAGGGACTCCACAGGTAATATTGCAGAGGTTGGATCTTACATAATTTATCTGCACAAATTGTTTTCTATTTTTCAAATAACTGGATACCCACTGCAATGCTAGTCCTCTGATACCGTATTTACTCAATTTGTCAATGAGAATATCATGATCAATAGTATCGAAAGCTTTCTTTAAATCAACAAAAACACTTAAACAATTTTGCTTTTGGTCAATAGCCGTAGTTATGTGTTCCATAAATTCCATGATAGCCATTGACGTAGAGTTTTGTTTTCTGAATCCATATTGACTCTCACTCAAGATATTTTGTTTTTCAATGAATTCATCTAATCTTAGCACAAATAATTTTTCTAAAATCTTCGAAAACTGTGGCAATAGGGATATTGGTCTATAGTTGTTGAATATACCTTTATCACCATCTTTAAAGAGAGGTACTATTTTAGCAGTTTTCATATTTTCTGGAAATGTTCCTGTCGAAAATGATAAGTTACATATATATGTAAATGGCTCAACGATATGACTCTTGATATTCTTCACAAGCTTCATGTCTATATCAACCCAGTCTTTGGATCTCTTGTCTGAAAAAGTTTTAACCACATTCATTATTTCTTCTTCGTCGATTTCCTTAAGATAAATACTATTTACACAGTTAATAATGGAGTGGTTCACTGTATCATTTACCTTAGGTATTTTATCTGCAAGGACTGATCCAACATTCACAAAGTATTGATTAAATCTGTTTGCAATTTAAATGTCGTCATGAATTTCATCATTATCCTTTACAAAATGTTGTGAAATACCCAAGAGAATAGATGAATCATATGTGAACAGTTTCAAACACAAAACACATGAATAAGGTTTGTTTAAAGTGAGGTGGTGATGTGTTCTCTGAGGCGGTGTTCCCCTACACTGGACTATTGCAATGGTTTGTTATCTGGGTGTCCAAATACTTCTTTAAAAAGTCTTCAGTTGATCCAAAATGCTGCTGCCAGAGTCTTAACTGGAGTTACTGGGAGAGATCATGTCTGAATTCAAAATCTTACTTCTAACCTACAAAGCCCTCAACAACCTAGCTCCATCTTCTATTACAGATCTTATTGTTCCATATTTTGCTAACAGAGCACTTCACTCTCAGACTGCAGGTTTACTTGTGGTTCCTAGAGTTCCCAGCAGCAGAATGGAGGAAGATCTTTCAGTTGTCAGGCTCCTCTCTTGTGGAACCAACTTCCAGTTTCTGACACATTGTCCAGTTTGAAGACTGGGATTAACACTTTACTTTTTCATAAATCCTATAGTTAGGGTTGTCTTGTTCTGCTGCCTTAAGCTTAGAGTCACAGTCAGAAATTCTTTATTTTTTGCACCATATGTAACACATGTGGTGGAACGAGTTTATGAACACAGGGTCTCAGTTACATCCAACAATAAAATGTAAAATAAAAACAGTAATAACATCTAAGATATGAACTAAGAAAAACCTCAACTAAAAATACACCAAGCACCAGTAGATAAAAACATTATGCTGACCAGCAGCACCCTCTCCATCCCTCAGGTCATGTGACCAGCTGCTCCTGAGTGTGAGCTCAGAGGAGACCGTGCAGCTCCTACACTGTGGAACAACCTTCAATGAACATCAGACTCTTCCTGTCTGTTTTTAAATCTCTTCTTAAAACCCATCTCTTCTCCCTGGCCTATGACACCATCTGCGATGTTGACTTTTAATCATTTTATTCACTTGTATTATCTGATTGTATGATTCCTCAACTTCTATTATGTGACTCTTCATTATTTTAATCATTTTATTACCTGATTGTGATTGTTTTGTTGTGTGTACAGCACTTTGGTCCTGTAGGTGTTTAAAGTGCTCTATAAATAAAGCTGGTATGGTATGGTATTAAACAGATCAGCAACAATCACAGTGATTATCCTGGTTATTTATTCATGAGTCTAACAGCCTCAGGGTAGAAGCTGTTCCTCAGTCTAGTGGTTCTAGGGTTGCAACTAACGATTATTAGCATAAAAAATCCATTAATCTGTCGATTATTTTTTCGATTAATCGATGAATTGGCAAAAAAAAAATCCACTTCTTTATTCCAAAATTTAACATTTGACGGACATAGCTAATCACATAAAAAACAGGTAGCTACTTGACTATTCTGTTAGTAAAATATTGGATAATTAAAAAAATTAACAAATAGCTTCAATAAAAAATAAATGTACACAAATATATGTACAAATGTATGCTTTATCAGAGTCGGAGAGATTTATTTGTCATTCGCATCCCCTGTGGTACATGTGGTGGAACAAGATTGTGTAAACTTCACGAGAGAGCTATGTATAAAACAGAAATGATCTTCCACTTTATCTCCGTAGATAAATCTACTTTGTATATAAATATCTGTGAATAAAGGAACTTCAAATGTAACATTTAATGAACAAAAGATTGAACTTAATGGTTATAATCTTAAATATTCCATTGTAATGCTATGCACTTTAAAAAGCTCCAAAATGGAATAAAATTTGTGAAAAAGAAAGTTTTCTGAGTGGTTGAATTAATGTGTGTGTGTGTGTACAGTTTGCTGCTTTAATAACATGTTTAATCATTTCATTTCTGTTCTTTTCCCTCCAGATGTCCCACTCTGACCATGGTGTAGACTTCCCTGACCTCTCCTTCCAGATCCCTGGTGGTCTTGCACATCTGGGTCTAGCTGTGTGAAAATATTCGCCAACGAGTCGCCCTTCAACTTTCTTTTCCTTCACCCTCAGAGGCTTTGATTTCCTCCTACATTTCCACAACCGTCCCCCCACCTTCTCCCAGTTGGGCCATGGACAGCCCCCCTAAACTATCCGGTGAGACCCTGATAGTGCATCACATCCCCCTGGTGCACTGTCAGGTTTCAGGGGGGCGTCAGGGGGGCTGTGGGAGCTCACTGAAGAGGTGCAACCCATTCAGCCCTCTGGAGAACCTGGGGTTGAGTCGCACCACCTCGCTGCCTGAGACAGACGTACTCTGCAGCAGCCTGCTCCAGACCGCCACTGGCTCCTGGTCCTCCCACGATGGAGGACGAGGGAACAAGGGAGGTAGAAGAGTGGGGAGCATGGCGAGTGATGACTCATCGTTTACCTCAAGCAACTCTGAGGAGCAGCTAATAACGGTTCACACACTGCCCAGAGCCAAGCCCAGGAACACGAATCCTTTACGTCACAATCCATTCCTGCTGAACGCAAGAGACCATGATGATGAAGACGATGACGACGATGGAGACAACCTCCATGGTTATTTGGAAGACTCCTCCTTTCATCTCCATAGTGACACAAACTCTGCCCTTGATGACGCCATAGTTCCTTTTCATTTGCACAATTTGGATTTTTCTTCAGAGTCCTTCTTGTTGCACAGCTCCGGGGTTGGAAGCAGCCGGGAGTTCCTGAGAGGAGCTGCCAACCACCTAGAAGATCTGGACATCCTGGGCCTGGACAGCCAGCACCACCATGGAAGCAGAGACTCCAACATGTCCATGGACTGCGGAGAGCAAGACTGGGCAGATGATTATGATGAAGATGACGAAGATCATCTAATGAGATGTGGACGAAGCAGCAAGACGGATTCCTTCTCGTCCAGCTCCTCCGCCCAGAACTTCTCCTGCTGTGCTCTGTCCCAGAATTACCCTGAGCAGTTCCCTGAACCATTCTCTGAGACCTTCTCAGAGTTCCAGCAGGGTTATGGCAGCGACTCATCCTGCAACAGTTCTGATGGTGTCCTCGTCAATTTCAGCACAATTTTCAACAAGATGAACAACAGTGTCCCCAAGAAGCCTCAGGCGGTGGGGTCCACCAGCTTCAACTGCTCCACTGACCACTCCTGCATCTCCCCGGGTTCAACCCGAGAGGCATTCTACCTGGACCTTCACACCTCCCCAACCGAGCCCCCCCACTCACAGCAGCAGTTGCCCTGTTTGTCCAACAACTTCCCTCTGATCCATGAACCTCACTTGTCCAGCTCCTCCACCGGCTCCTGCTCTGCAGAGCACCAGGGCTCCCTTGACCTCGACACCAACTGCAACTCCTACCACCCTCCTCACGCCGGGTCGTCAGGTGACCTCACTTCCTGTCTGCAGAGTCAGGCGCGCCTGGTTGTCTCCACACAGAACTACTATAAACTGGTGACCTGTGACCTTTCGTCCCAGTCGTCCCCGAGTCCCGTGGGGTCTTCGGTCAACAGCTGCTCTGAGAACAACAGCAAAGAAAGCCCCACGCCGTCACAGCCCAGCGAGTACTTCCTGTTCAGGCAGCGAGATGATGAGGAGGAGTCTTCTCAGGTAAATGTGCACAAACAGCTCACTTTTATTAGGATTGTGAGTAAAATACTCCAAACCACAGTCGCTCTCCTCATACCGGCTCTTTCTGAAAAATCTGAAAAATCATGGATCAGCCAAGATAAAATGTTCTGTTTGTTTTTATTGTAAGACACGAGCACTCACCATGGAGTGGGTGATCAGGATCTGACAGGATCCACCTGGCCGTGTTCATTGACCTCATTTGTGTAGACCAGTGAGGTTCTGTAGGTCAATGAGGTTCTGTAGGTCTGAGGTTCTGTAGGTCAATGAGGTTCTGTAGGTCTGAGGTTCTGTAGTTCAGTGAGGTTCTGTAGTTCAGTGAGGTTCTGTAGGTCAATGAGGTTCTGTAGGTCAGTGAGGTTCTGTAGGTCAATGAGGTTCTGTAGGTCAATGAGGTTCTGTAGGTCAGTGAGGTTCTGTAGGTCAGTGAGGTTCTGTAGGTCAGTGAGGTTCTGTAGGTCAATGAGGTTCTGTAGGTCAAGTGAGGTTCTGTAGGTCAGTGAGGTTCTGTAGGTCAGTGAGGTTCTGTAGGTCAATGAGGTTCTGTAGGTCAATGAGGTTCTGTAGGTCAGTGAGGTTCTGTAGGTCAGTGAGGTTCTGTAGGTCAGTGAGGTTCTGTAGGTCAATGAGGTTCTGTAGGTCAGTGAGGTTCTGTAGGTCAGTGAGGTTCTGTAGGTCAATGAGGTTCTGTAGGTCATGAGGTTCTGTAGGTCAATGAGGTTCTGTAGGTCAATGAGGTTCTGTAGGTCAGTGAGGTTCTGTAGGTCAGTGAGGTTCTGTAGGTCAATGAGGTTCTGTAGGTCAATGAGGTTCTGTAGGTCAGTGAGGTTCTGTAGGTCAATGAGGTTCTGTAGGTCAATGAGGTTCTGTAGGTCAGTGAGGTTCTGTAGTTCAGTGAGGTTCTGTAGGTCAATGAGGTTCTGTAGTCCATGAGGTTCTGTAGACCAGTGAGCTTTTGTAGGTCAGTGAGGTTCTGTAGTTCAGTGAGGTTCTGTAGGTCAGTGAGGTTCTGTAGGTCAGTGTTGTTCTGTTGTTCAATGAGGTTCTGTAGTTCAATGAGGTTCTGTAGGTCAGTGAGGTTCTGTAGGTCAGTGAGGTTCTGTAGGTCAGTGAGGTTCTGTAGGTCAGTGAGGTTCTGTAGGTCAGTGAGGTTCTGTAGGTCAGTGAGGTTCTGTAGGTCAGTGAGGTTCTGTAGGTCAGTGAGGTTCTGTAGGTCAGTGAGGTTCTGTAGGTCAGTGAGGTTCTGTAGGTCAGTGAGGTTCTGTAGGTCAGTGAGGTTCTGTAGGTCAGTGAGGTTCTGTAGGTCAGTGAGGTTCTGTAGGTCAGTGAGGTTCTGTAGGTCAGTGAGGTTCTGTAGGTCAGTGAGGTTCTGTAGGTCAGTGAGGTTCTGTAGGTCAGTGAGGTTCTGTAGGTCAGTGAGGTTCTGTAGGTCAGTGAGGTTCTGTAGGTCAGTGAGGTTCTGTAGGTCAGTGAGGTTCTGTAGGTCAGTGAGGTTCTGTAGGTCAGTGAGGTTCTGTAGGTCAGTGAGGTTCTGTAGGTCAATGAGGTTCTGTAGGTCAATGAGGTTCTGTAGGTCAGTGAGGTTCTGTAGGTCAGTGAGGTTCTGTAGGTCAATGAGGTTCTGTAGGTCAGTGAGGTTCTGTAGGTCAGTGAGGTTCTGTAGGTCAATGAGGTTCTGTAGGTCAATGAGGTTCTGTAGGTCAGTGAGGTTCTGTAGGTCAATGAGGTTCTGTAGGTCAATGAGGTTCTGTAGGTCAATGAGGTTCTGTAGGTCAGTGAGGTTCTGTAGGTCAATGAGGTTCTGTAGGTCAGTGAGGTTCTGTAGGTCAATGAGGTTCTGTAGGTCAGTGAGGTTCTGTAGGTCAGTGAGGTTCTGTAGGTCAATGAGGTTCTGTAGGTCAATGAGGTTCTGTAGGTCAATGAGGTTCTGTAGGTCAGTGAGGTTCTGTAGGTCAATGAGGTTCTGTAGGTCAATGAGGTTCTGTAGGTCAGTGAGGTTCTGTAGGTCAGTGAGGTTCTGTAGGTCAATGAGGTTCTGTAGGTCAATGAGGTTCTGTAGGTCAGTGAGGTTCTGTAGGTCAATGAGGTTCTGTAGGTCAGTGAGGTTCTGTAGGTCAGTGAGGTTCTGTAGGTCAGTGAGGTTCTGTAGGTCAGTGAGGTTCTGTAGGTCAGTGAGGTTCTGTAGGTCAGTGAGGTTCTGTAGGTCAGTGAGGTTCTGTAGGTCAGTGAGGTTCTGTAGGTCAGTGAGGTTCTGTAGGTCAGTGAGGTTCTGTAGGTCAGTGAGGTTCTGTAGGTCAGTGAGGTTCTGTAGGTCAATGAGGTTCTGTAGTTCAGTGAGGTTTTGTAGACCAGTGAGCTTTTGTAGGTCAGTGAGGTTCTGTAGTTCAATGAGGTTCTGTAGTTCAGTGAGGTTTTGTGGACCAGTGAGCTTTTGTAGGTCAATGAGGTTCTGTAGGTCAATGAGGTTCTGTAGGTCAGTGAGGTTCTGTAGGTCAATGAGGTTCTGTAGGTCAATGAGGTTCTGTAGGTCAGTGAGGTTCTGTAGGTCAATGAGGTTCTGTAGGTCAATGAGGTTCTGTAGGTCAGTGAGGTTCTGTAGGTCAGTGAGGTTCTGTAGGTCAGTGAGGTTCTGTAGGTCAGTGAGGTTCTGTAGGTCAGTGAGGTTCTGTAGGTCAGTGAGGTTCTGTAGGTCAGTGAGGTTCTGTAGGTCAATGAGGTTCTGTAGGTCAGTGAGGTTCTGTAGGTCAGTGAGGTTCTGTAGGTCAATGAGGTTCTGTAGGTCAGTGAGGTTCTGTAGGTCAGTGAGGTTCTGTAGGTCAATGAGGTTCTGTAGGTCATGAGGTTCTGTAGGTCAATGAGGTTCTGTAGGTCAGTGAGGTTCTGTAGGTCAATGAGGTTCTGTAGGTCAATGAGGTTCTGTAGGTCAGTGAGGTTCTGTAGGTCAATGAGGTTCTGTAGGTCAATGAGGTTCTGTAGGTCAATGAGGTTCTGTAGGTCAATGAGGTTCTGTAGGTCAATGAGGTTCTGTAGGTCATTGAGGTTCTGTAGGTCAATGAGGTTCTGTAGGTCAGTGAGGTTCTGTAGGTCAATGAGGTTCTGTAGGTCAATGAGGTTCTGTAGGTCAATGAGGTTCTGTAGGTCAATGAGGTTCTGTAGGTCAATGAGGTTCTGTAGGTCAGTGAGGTTCTGTAGGTCAGTGAGGTTCTGTAGGTCAGTGAGGTTCTGTAGGTCAGTGAGGTTCTGTAGTTCAGTGAGGTTCTGTAGTTCAATGAGGTTCTGTAGTTCAATGAGGTTCTGTAGTTCAATGAGGTTCTGTAGTTCAATGAGGTTCTGTAGTTCAGTGAGGTTCTGTATGAGGTTCTGTAGGTCAGTGAGGTTCTGTAGTTCAGTGATGTTCTGTAGTTCAGTGAGGTTCTGTAGTTCAATGAGGTTCTGTAGTTCAATGATGTTCTGTAGTTCAATGAGGTTCTGTAGGTCAATGAGGTTCTGTAGGTCAATGAGGTTCTGTAGTTCAGTGAGGTTCTGTAGTTCAGTGGTGTTCTGTAGTTCAATGAGGTTCTGTAGTTCAATGAGGTTCTGTAGTTCAATGAGGTTCTGTAGTTCAATGAGGTTCTGTAGTTCAATGAGGTTCTGTAGTTCAATGAGGTTCTGTAGTTCAATGAGGTTCTGTAGTTCAATGAGGTTCTGT
>JBBPBX010051738.1:0-24471 GCA_038048925.1 Garcialebias charrua
CAGTGAATGTAAACAGTTGTATGACTATAGGCAGTGATTTAATACAGACATTAGTGCAAATATGAGAAGTAGTGCAAACTGAATGAGCACATGACCGAGAGTTTAGTGAATAACCTGCTTATAGCGCTTTCCAGCCCCCTTTGAGGGGCCCAAAAGTGCTTCACAGTACCAACCATCCACCCATTCATACACATATTCATACACCGGTAGCAGTAGACTGCCATGCAAGGCGATGCCTGTCCTACCGGGAGCAACTCGGGGTTAAGTGTCTTGCCCAGGGACACAAAGAGGTATGCCGTGACCGGGGATCGAACCCGAGACCTTCTGGTCCTGAGCCGGCTGCCCTGCCTCTACCATCTCGGCCCGGACATTGTATAGACCTGGAAAAAAGGACTACTGTATTTTCCGCCTGATAACTCGCACTTTTCTATAAGTCACTTTGTCCAATTATTGGCAATAAATTGGAAAAATCTATAAACATGTCGCACCTTTATTTAAGTCACATTTATTATGCGTCACCGCTACGCGACGCGTCAGCGCGTCATTTGCCCTGTTGAAAATGGAAGCCACAGAGCGAGCGAGCACAGAAGGACTTTACAAGATTAACACGGTAAAAACAATTATTTGTTTGCTGAACATTATAGCAAAGATGTGTCTTAGCTGAACTTTTCATTAATAAATGAACGCAATTGTCAAATCAGCTGGATTTAAAAATAGTTTCGCTATGTGCACGCACACGAGTGGGACGGCTTTATTTCTTTAAAATTTAGCTAAATAAACGCTTAAAAATATATATTTCTTAGCTGACATTATAGCACAAGGGTTCCTGAGCTTAACCGTTCCTTAATAGATTCACGAATTGGTCAAATCAACTGGATTTAAATTGTTTCGCTTTGACTTCTTCCAAACCGTTGTGTGCGCTACAAAAATTAATTATAAATAATTCGAATTTTTGCTAAAAAATGTCATACAGCTAACAGTTTGTAAATGACCACCAAGTAATTACTTTCTGTAGGTTTAAAGAAAATCTGTCCGGTAGTTCACGAGTTATTTAGACAAATAGTAGCCATTTACGGTAGCCAACCGCTAACAAACAACGATGCTACAAAAGATAGAAATTTAGCTCTAAACATCTCCTACAGCTAACAGTTCGTAAATGACCACCAAGTAATTACTTTCTGTAAGTTTAAAGAAAATCTGCCGTTTGGTTTATAAGCTACCGGTATTTGCTGAAAAGTACCGGAAAAGCAACTAAGCTAACCGCAACACATTTATACGGTTATAAAACATCAAATTTTATCTCAAACATCTCATAATGCTAGTCAGTTGTAAATGTCCATACATTGATTACTTTCTGTAAGTTTGATAAAAATCTGTCCTGTGGTTCTTGACTTATTTTGCTAACAAACACTGAGCTAACAGTAGTTCATACATCCAGAGCAGGAAGCCGGGCAGCGACAGAGTGTGTCCGACCAGAGGAGGCTGCCTTCGGACACATGAGGTGGGAACGGTCGGTGTACCCTAGCGGACAAAATTGGTACTGCACCCCTAGCAGCCGAAAGTGGTACTGCATCATTTTCTGCCAAAATGAAAAACGGTCATATCTGAGCCAAAAATTGGTCTAAAAATATGGGGAAAAATCCATAAACACGTCTCACCTCTCTATTAGTCGCAGGACATGCAAATTAGGCAAAAAGGTGTGACTTATAGACCGGAAAATACGGTACTGTGTTGGAGAAAGCATCCTGTTGTAGATCTTACCTCTGTCTTGAGTTTTCGGTGTTCTGTTCATGTCCAGTCTATCAGCTTCAAGTTACTGACTGATAACTTTTCTTCTAGTTATTGTCCCTTAAACTGATTTTTAAACAGAATATCTACCACTGTTTGACACATCATGTTTGCCGCAGCTATCTGAGGTCTTGCATAAGTAGTGGCTGTATCAATGAGCCTGTGCGAGCCTGTGCACAGCACCTGTGTGAACGGACGCGGACATTTCTACTTTTCTTTGAACCTTGAGGAAAGAAAGGCCCTTTCTTGAACGCAGAGTGCGGCAGGCGCGAGCCTGTGCACAGCACCTGTGTGAACGGACGCAGACATTTCTACCTTTCTTTGAACCTTTCTACCTTTCTGTGATTAAGTTTTAGAGCAACTGTCTTTTCTGACTGCGTTGTGGATCTGCAAACATTATAAGTTGCCGGTCAAAGCAGATGACCGCTTGTCCTGAGCCTGGTTCTGCTAGAGGTTTCTTCCTTCTAAAAGGGAGTTTTTCCTTTCCACTGATGCCATTGTGCTTGCTCAGGATGGGAGATCGTGGCGAAGCCAAGATTTGACTTGTTTGCTGGATTCATTAGATAGAAAACTTTACTAGTCTAACCGGAATTTTAATAGTAGGAGCTGCTAGCTCCCGCTAGCTTAAACACGAATTTAGCTTCGAGAACCACGTAGCTGCACTTCCCAAGTAACAGAAGAATGTTCTGAGAACGTTCTGAGAACGTTATTTTTAGGTTACGGGAACGTTCCCTCCTAACGTTCTGAGAACGTTAGGGTGTGGAGTTTTCTCATGGTTCTCAGAACGTTAGGTGAGAACGTTATGCTAGAACTTTCTTAGAACATTCCATAAATTTTATTATTATTATTTTTTTATAATATGGATTCATACATTTTAGTGCAAATTATGAACAATCAAAATAGATTCAAAGTTATTTATTCATCTACTGAACAATGTTTTTAACCTCCCAGAGAGAACAATTGCAAACAAACAAAAGTACACTTGTGTTATAAGAAAGAAAACTCAAATGTTTATTTTTTCCAAACCAAAAATGTGAACTATTCCAAACTACATTGTCCCTTTCTTTAAATTTAAAAGTCCAGCTTGAACATAAATCAAATTAAATATGTGTTTTGCCATGATTTCTAGCTTTCAAATACAAGTACCTGTACAATACTCTCATTGTAATGAGAAATTTAAGTTGGCTAAATACAGGTAGTCCCCGATTTACGAGCGCTCTGATCTACGAGGTTCCGGACTTACGAGCTGGCGAATTTTTTGAAAAAACGCAAAAAATACTGAGTTTTTCTGTGTTTTTTCACCACAGTTCGTTAGCTAAACATGTGGACACACGTTTCCGATCATTTTTATGCACTCATAAGCAGTTTTTCGATGAAAAACGAGTGTTCGTAGTCGCGCTAGCAAAACCGTTCCAATTTACGAGCGAAATTCCGGACTTACGAGACACGTGGCGGCCGTTCCAAATTACGAGATTTCCGGTTTACGAGCGCCTCGTTGTAACGGAACCCGCTCGTAAATCGGGGACTACCTGTAAATCTCCATTGCACAAATGAAATCTTTCAAGTTTTATTAAAAATGTCCACAATTCTTAAATCAAATCCAACAAAAGAAGCTGAATAATAAATTTGTGACCCATCACATCAAATGGGTTTATTTTTCAAAGTGGTTTGCGTAAATTTAGATAGTAAATAAGATGAATGAATAACTTATCAAATGGTTTAAATTAAATATCTGAAATAAAATCTTCACACCAAATATCAAACCATTTTCCTGATTATTAAGACAACACGATGAATTTGTCAGGATGATCTAAGTAAGAAAATGTATTTCTAAAAGTCAGTAATATATATGTTTGCTTGTAGGTCATTTTGACCAAATTTGACTTTAACCCCCGTTTGATGATGTGATGGGTCACATATTCAGTATGAAGTTCTAGTAAAACTAACCCTCTTTCAAAAACAAGGGGCGAGTAATCTGGTGATCCGACATAAATACATTCAGATAATCCTCCTTTTTAAAACATGGAGCGTGAAATCTGGTGATCTAACAAAATACTTTCAGCTAATCCTCCTTTTAAAACATGGAGCGAGAAATCTGGTGATCCAACATGTGTTCACATATAAACAACTTCAGTGTTGTTTCAGAAACAGTTCTCAACCATCATTAGCAAAGCAGATCCATCATAAACATTTCTCAACCATCAGGAGCAATTGGTATCCATCATAAACAGTTTTCAACTATCATTATCAAATCACATCATCAGGAGCAATTGACATCCATCAGAAACATGTTGCAACCATCATGTATGAAAAACCAGTGCCTTAGTGTACAGTCCAGGAACTTTAAAAAGCTAGAAGCAGCACAAAAAAAGCATAGAAAATTCCCTTACTTTGATTGAAGTTGAGGTAGACAGGCTTATTAGGTGGTTCTCATGGATCAGATGGAACAGCTTAGCCATTGAGCAATGATTCAACCATGAATGATGCAGTGTTTCCCCTAGTTAACTTGCCATGGCGGAGTGCTCATCTCATCCATGATTTTTGTTGACGGGGGACGGACACGTCTGAGTGCAGCTTGTAGGGGCAGGGGGCATTCAGCACGAGGGGAGAGGCAACGTGAGCGCTCCCTTTAGCTTTTTAGCTAGAGAGCCTGTATTTTGTGCTGCTAGCTTAGTGCAATGCCAGTGCTGGGTGGGTGGGTCAAGTTTGGTCTGGTAGGCGGGGTGCTCAGTTCTGTTGACGGGGTGGCGCACCCCGCTTGTATAATGGTAGGGGAAACACTGAATGATGGGTACATGGGAGTCCAGATGTGAGTTCAGGTCAGGTGTGTGGTCTTGATGAGAGCAGGTCTGTCCATCAGGTCAGGTGTGTTTTCCTGTTTTGGTAGCAGTCATTGATGTGGATACATGACAGGGTTAGGCACAAGGTGATGGATGGAGAGGAGCTGAAGGAGGTAGTAGGATGGTGAGCAGAGAGCAGAGGACACAGGTCTGCCCATGAGGTCAGTGAAGTTAAAGCAGGGTCATAACCTGCAATAAAAACAGAAAACACCAACAAAAAACAAGTTCAACTCACTGTTAGGCACAAGGTGGTGACGCACAGGTGATGATGGAGAGGAGCTGCAGGAGGATGGTGAGGAGAGAGCAGAGGACACAGGTCTGCCCATGAGGTCAGGTGCAACAGGTTTTGTCTGTTGAAAGAGACACAAACATGAACATGTGAAGTTAAAGCAGGGTCATGACCTGCAATAAAAACAGAAAACACCGACAGAAAACAAGTTCAACTCACTGTTAGGCACAAGGTGGTGACGCACAGGTGATGATGGAGAGGAGCTGCAGGAGGATGGTGAGGAGAGAGCAGAGGACACAGGTCTGCCCATGAGGTCAGGTGCAACAGGTTTTGTCTGTTGAAAGAGACACAAACATGAACATGTGAAGTTAAAGCAGGGTCATGACCTGCAATAAAAACAGAAAACACAGACAGAAAACACCGACAGAAAACAAGTTCAAGATGGAGAGGAGCTGCAGGAGGTAGTAGGATGGTGAGGAGAGAGCAGAGTTTTGTCCTACATTATATACACTCACCAAGTATCAAGCTTTGTGTTGGCCAAAGGCTTTGACTCCACATCTTTATGAGCCCCCGATTGCCTCCCAGTCAAACTTCAATTGGCCAATAACTCTCTCCCGTAGACGAGCACGGCAAGATCTCCAACCAGCAAGGCTGAGCTGGTAGTCCGTAGAGACTTCACCTTTCGCCTTGGGACTTCTACATCCGGCACAACAGGCACCTGCAAAACACATGGATCTTGTTAACCAAATAATGATTAAACATTTATTTACAGTACAGTATTTGGAAATCTATAGTATATATTCATCTTTGCAATGAATATGCCTAAGCCTATTTTCTATAGCTTTATTGCATACCATCAAGGGGTATCATATCACTTCTCATCTATCATTTATGTGTGCAATCAAAAGATGTAGAAATAAATTGTATTGTAATGTTTCCCCAAATACGAGCGAGTTCCGTACTTATGAGTTGCTCGTAAACCGGAAATTCGTACGTCGGAACAAGAAACACGTGTTCTCGTAAGTCCGGATTTTCGCTCGTAAGTTGGAACATTTATGCTAGCGCTACTACGAACACTCGTTTTTCATCAAAAACATTCATACTACTTCATAAACATGCTCAGAAACGTGTTTCCAAACGGTTAGCTAACACACTTTCATCTAAAAACACAAAAAAGTGCTGTATTTTTTACAAATTTACTGCTCGTTCGCCAGCTCGTAAGTCCGGGACCTCGTATGTAAGAGCGCTCGTAAGTCGGGGACTACCTGTATACTGTACTCTTACTTTCAGATGGGCTTGACGAGAGTGTGGAGCTGTAAACACCACCACAGTCACATGCAGCATGACTGTTGGAATGTGGATTGACATAATGTCAGAACAAACCAAGGACCTTATTCTATGGTTGCCCCGTGAAACAATTAAAGCAACATGTTTTGCAGAAAGCTAAAAACTTGGGACTCCAGAAGTGAATCATACATGCAAATAACACTGTGAAATATTTATTGTCTGTTTCTCCCTCTGGAATAATCATGTTTATTTCAGATGCTTATGGTGGTAAATGCAGTGACAGGTTTATAACACAGAACTCTGGGTTTCTGGACTATCTGCGTGCTGGAGATCAGGTGATGGGTGATCGTGGTTTCACAGTGAGGGACCTGCTGCAAGAGCTATGGTGTCAATTTAATCATTCCAGCATTCACACGCAAAGGATGCCAGCTTATTTCAAGTGAGAAGTGAGAAGACATTAAATGTAAACATTTTTCTCAAACATGTACAGTACTGGTGTACTTGCTGTAAACGTAACACAACTCTTAACATGTTTTTTTAAAGGATGCAATGTTAACTATATTACATTAGAAAAGTATTTGCTAAAATGATTCATTTATTATGTACAATAGTTGCAAGGTTAGTTTTTTGTGTGCACTATATCAGTTAATTTTGGATTAAACTACTGTTTCTATCTAAATGTCACTTTTTTCATTATCAGGTTTTTAAAGACCTGTCTATTTCATTATTTGTTTTCGTTTACTGTATTTTATTAAAAGTTCTCAAGGTGCTTCATTTGTGAATCAGTGAAGTCTTTGTCAAAAGAAATGTCAAGCTCCAGGTGCTCAGTTGGTGTCCAGATAAACATCTTGCAGCTCAAAAGTCCAAGACAACATCATTGTTAGCTGGACCTGGAGATGTGGATTTTTAATGCTTAGACTGGACTCTGTGTTTGCCTTAAGGTAAATAAGATTGTGTCCCACCTCTCTTAACATAACAGGACCAACCTTTTAAATGTGAAGATACTGATAAGCTTCAGAGCTTTTCAGATTGCTCATCGCTTCACCATCTGAAGCAACTGTCAACAAAGTAGCTAAGTATGCTAGTAGCTAAACATGCTAGTGTACGTTATTTTCGGACACTTCTTCAAGTCGTCCACCCACCCCTCAATAGCTGTAGGTAGCGGTAAAACTATTTCTCCACATTTGAGTTGTGATCGTTTGTGTTCCCACATATTTTATGACCTAAAACCTCTGACGAAAACCGGTTAGCGCGTTGCTAGCGTGTAAAAAAAGTGCCGGTTCTGACTTTCGGCGGAAGTCGTACACATAATTCGCGCAAGGCATCATGGGGGCTAGGAATAAGGTGGATATGGCTTATTTAAACGCTAGAATAACCTAACCTGCAGTGTTTTACTTGCCTCAAATTATCTGCCTCAGCAGCACACACACCCGTTTTAGCTCGTTGTTAGCTTAGCTTTTAGCAACAGCAGGTTTTGTTCATTCATGTGAACAGAGCTAAAACAGCTAGCAAATAAAGAAAACAGAACCGATTACCTTCAACTTCCAACTGAATGTCCAGTCGTCGTCCAGAGTCAGACCAGTCGACGTCTAATAAAAAGCAAGTTTTACGAGCGCTGAGTCCGAGACAACAACAGCTTCTTGTCCCAGCAGATGAAAAGGAAATAGCTACATTTGAACGAAGCGCGCGAAGCAAGAGGCGTTGATTGGTTGAATATGATCACATGCTACTTACCCCGATAAACAAGAGTGGCGTTGATTGGTTAGGACAAAGTTCACATGCAACCTGACAAGCAAGAGTGGCGTTGATTGGTTGGGACGTACATGATCACAGCAAACAACTTCACGTTTCACGTACGCCTGGAGTAACGCAGAATAAAATTGAATAATGATAATAATAATGATGATAATAATAATACCCTGATGCATGCTCAATAATAATAATAACAATATATATATATATATATATATATATATATACAACAATATAAAAAAACAGCTCGAGCTGTTTAAAAAAACTGACAAAACGTTTAAAACAGAAGTACTAAAAATAAACCAGTGTGAAAATACTTTGTGTAAAGAAACTGGCAGGTGGCAAAGGGAACGTTTGTTTAACGTTATAATAACGTTAGGTTAGAACGTTATATCTAGGTTTGTTCAAACGTTAGTCAAAACCTTCAAAGAACGTTCTAAGAACGTTGTGATCTAACAGAACCATGTAAGAACATACCAGAACGTTAGTTTAACGTTCCCTGTTACTTGGGTTATTGTTCGCTTACCGGTTCTCAACTTCCTGTGTCCTTTGGACTGTTCTGGACTCTCTCCTGTACTCCTTCAAGGTAATGCTCGTTCGAGTTACATCTCTCTGCTTCTTGTATATCTTTTTCGGAGCCGTGGGCCTGCTGCTAGCGGCTAGCTCCGTGTTAGCTTCCACCGGCTCGTGGATGTTATAATAATAATAATAATAATAAACTTTATTTGTATAGCACCTTCCTACAATGCCTTGCATTGACCAAGGTGCTTAACAGGATAAAAAGATGAATAAACTGGAACAATAAATCAATGAAAATAGAATAGGAAACAACAGCAATAAAAGAAGGCAATGGAAATAAAAAATGCTACATACTAAAATAACACTAAAATAACACAAGTAATAAAAGTTACACACTGAAAGCTTTTTTGAACAAGTGGAAATAAAAAGGCAATGGGAATAAAAAATGAGTAATAAAAGTTACACACTGAAAGCTTTTTTGAACAAGTGGGTCTTCAGTCTGGTTTTGAACAGAGTCAGATCAGAGGTGGCACGCAGCTCAAGGGGGAGGCTGTTCCAGGCTTTTGGGCCGGCAACAGAAAATGACCGGTCTCCCCATTGTTTGTACCTTGAGCGAGGCACCTCCAGCAGGTGTTGACTGGCAGATCGTAAATCTCTGCCGGGCTGATGGGCTTTCAAAAGTTCTGAGATGTACAGAGGAGCAAGTCCATTCAGAGCTTTGAAAACAAACAGGAGCAGCTTGAACTGTATCCTGAACTGAACCGGGAGCCAGTGTAGAGAGGACAGGACAGGAGTGATGTGTTCATATTTTCGTGTGTTGGTCAAAAAGCGCGCGGCAGAGTTCTGTACAAGCTGTAAACGGGAGATGGAGGATTGATTAATACCAACATACAAAGCATTACAATAGTCAAGTCTGGAGGTCACAAAGGCATGGATGGCCTTCTCCACATCACCACGGCTGAGAAATGACTTGTTGACTTACTCCGCTTCGCAGTTGTTTGAACTTAACAACTGCTCCATTCCTCCTTCTGTTTCCACCATCAAACAACTGGGACTTCTGCGTAGACCTCGTTACATCCATAGAAGCTCTCGAAAGAAATTTGTTTATTCAAAACAAGCGAGCTCGGACTCGATTGCTACTGTCTGGACTGAGAGACGTCATCAGAGCGCTGCGTCTGTAGTCCCTTGTAGTCCACAGCGTACAAAGTGGCAAGGAAAACGTGGAGTGGACTTCAGTCTGCATAAACCGGTTCAAAAAGCTCCTATTCCAACTGGTATTAAAATACAGGTAGTCCCCGAATTACGAGCGCTCTGATCTACGAGGTTCCAGACTTACGAGCTGGCGAATTTTGGAAAAAACGCAAAAAATACTGAGTTTTCATGTGTTTTTTCACCACAGTTAGTTAGCTAAGCATATGGACACATGTTTCCGATCATTTTTATGCACTCATAAGCAGTTTTTGGATGAAAATAGAGTGTTTGTAGTCGCGCTAGCGAAAACCGTTCCAATTTACGAGCGAATTTCCGGATTTACGAGAGACATGGCGGCCGTTCCAAATTACGAGATTTCCGGTTTACGAGCGCCTCGTTGTAACGGATCTCGCTCGTAAATCGGGGACTACCTGTAGAACTTTTCAATGTGCAGTCACTATCCAACAAATCATGTTTAATTCATGATCACATTCTGGAGAAGAACTTGGACCTCATGTGTCTTACAGAAACGTGGCATCCACCGGATGTGTTCAGTTCTCTGAACGAAGCTTGTCCTTCTGGTTACAGCTATCTGCAGAGAGCCCACAGCACTGGCCGCATTGGTGGTCTGGCGGTAATTTATCGCAGTAATTTAAAATTGTCTCATCTGTCTTCTCAGGATTTTTCTTCTTTTGAATGTCTGGCCTTCAACTTCAAAGCCCCACTCCTGATGAATGTTATATTAATTTATAGACCTCCCAAACCGCATGTTTCATTTAACAGAGATGCATGACCTCCTCACTTTTTTCTGCACCTCCCCTGTGAAGACTATTTTTCTTGGCGACTTAAATATCCACGTGGACAATTCTTCTTCACCTCTGGCAACAGATTTTAAGTCTCTTCTGGACTCTCTTAATCTCACTCAACATGTTGACGCCCCTACGCACAGCAGGGGGCATACTCTGGATTTGGTGATTACAGACACTGTACTCATCAATAACTTATCTGTATATGACCTGGGTGTCTCAGACCATAGGGTCATCTCCCTGGAAGTGCCTTCTTCTTCGTCTGCTTCAAACCCAAAACGACCTATCCAGTTCCGTGACCTTAAAAACATTTCCCCTGATGTTCTGTCTGTTGATCTTCACACCCTGACCGCTGTCAATCATCCTTACCCCAACAATACACTACACGCGGTCCGTGTCCGCTCCGCTCCGCAGGTCGCAGCTGAGCGAGTCCAAAGTCCACTGCCTCCGCTCAGCTCAGGTCCGCATGGATGCGCCGCTCCAAGACGCATGCGCGGGAATTGCGAGATTGCGCGATAAATCAAGTGATAAATAATGAAGTCAGAACAAAACAATTCATTCGGTGGAAGAAGGAGAACAACAGTAAAGGCTGCCTTGATCTTCTCTCGTAAATAAGCGACAGGACATGGTTTGAGCAACAGGAAGTGATGTTTACATTTCAGAATAAAATACTTTTTTATTTATTTATTTCTTGTATTGCGTTATTAGGTGTAGTCATAGTCATAAATATAATAGTTTAGTCATAGAATAGTCATAAATGATAGTTTGACAGCATTTTTGTACAAATAAATCCGTATAGAGCTAGGATTAGTCCGCCCGTGGTGATTTTATTTTGTAAATACGGAAGTTGTGCTCGTTCCTTTTCCTGTTGGTGCGACGTAATCTTCAAAAGTTGACTCCGGCACAGCTCCGTCATCCGGCAGAAATAGAAAAATTTCTAATTTTGACGGACTGCCGTCCGCTCGCCGCAGCTCACCGCCGCCGTGCGGAGCCAGTGTACTTTATCTCATTGATTATAAAGGGTGCGTATTTGCTGCGGAGGTCGGACCGGAGCGGGGCGGAGCCGGAACGCGTGTAGTGTATTTTTGGCGTTAAGATGACTCTGTGGATTACTACAACCAATCTCTTCGGGAGCTCCTGGACCTACATGCTCCCTTGAAGACAAGACTGGTGTCTTTCTCGCGTTCAGCCCCTTGGTACACTGATGAGCTGCGCAAGATGAAGGCAACTGGCCGTGCTATTGAGAGACGTGTAAAATCATCTGGTCTCTCTGTGCATAAGCAGGCATACAAAGAACATCAGAAAGCGTACGCCTATTCTCTTAAAGAAGCACGCTCCAAATATTATTCTAACATCATCAACACCTGCCCTGGAAACTCTAAACAGCTCTTCTCCACAATAACTCGTCTGCTTAATCCCATTAAACAAACTCTTGAGGACTCTGCTCAAAAATGCGACCTGTTTCTTTCATCTTTTAAAACCAAAGTTGACACTATCAGATCTCAGCTCCACAACCTCCCTGTTCTCAGTGTGCCACCTACCCGTCTGCATTCTGGGACCCTAAACAGCTTTGACGAAGTTGTTCAGAGTGAGGTGGAGGCCATCATCAAGAAAATGAAGCCTTCATCCTGCGCCCTGGATCCTTTCCCCTCGTCTCTCATAAAAACCAATCACTCTGCAATAGGCCCACTAATCACTCAAATAATAAATCAGTCTCTACAATCTGGTCATGTTCCACTGCCTCTAAAAACTGCCATCATTAGGCCTCTTCTGAAAAAATCTAATTTGGATCCCGACATTTTTTCTAATTACCGCCCAATTTCACACCTCCCTTTTCTGTCTAAAGTGCTGGAAAAAGCAGTTGCTGCTCAGCTGCAGGACCACCTACAACAACACTCCCTGTATGAGAAGTTCCAGTCTGGATTCAGGGCAGCTCACAGTACAGAGACTGCATTGCTGAGGGTTACCAATGATGTCCTCTTGGCTGCTGACACTGGCTCTCCCTCCATCCTTGTCCTCCTTGACCTCACTGCAGCCTTCGACACTGTGGACCATAGTATCCTCCTCCACCGTCTTCATGTGGAGGTCGGTCTCTGCGACACCGTCCTGGACTGGTTCAAATCTTTCCTCTCCAATAGGCTGGAATGTGTTAGTCTTGGCAACGCCACGTCCCAGACAGTCTGTGTCTCCTGTGGTGTCCCTCAGGGGTCGGTTCTGGGGCCCCTGCTGTTTTCCCTTTACATGCTGCCTTTAGGTCAAATTATTAATCAGTTCAACATTTCTTTTCACTGTTATGCCGATGATACACAGCTTTACATCAGGACTGGAGCATCCTCATCTTCCACCTTGTCATCTCCATCTTCACTCACTGCCCTCTCTGCCTGCCTGGAGGCAATTAGGGCATGGATGAATCAGAACTTTCTTCAATTAAACTGCTCCAAGACTGAGGCCATACTGATTGGCACCCCTCACCAGGTACAAACATCTCCTATAACAACACTTTCCTTTTCTGGACAAGACATCCCCCTCTCCACCTCTGTTACTAATCTTGGAATAAAAATGGACTCCAATCTTACATTTGAAAATCACATTAAGCTTCTGTTTAAAACTTGCTTCTTCCATCTTCGAAACATCTCCAGACTTCGCCCATCCCTAACTTTTTCCGATGCTGAGAAGCTCGTCCATGCTTTTGTCTCCTCCAGGCTCGACTACTGCAACTCCCTGTTTATTGGAATCCCTGGCAAAAACCTTCAGAAACTTCAATATATTCAAAACAGTGCAGCAAGGATCTTGTTGAGAGTTCGTAAATTTGAACATATTACGCCCATTCTCCATAACCTTCATTGGCTTCCTGTCACCTACAGAATTCAGTACAAAACTGCTCTCATTACACATCAATGCTTACATGGAGCTTCACCAGATTATCTGAAGGATATTCTTATTCCATACTCATCCACCCGGTCGCTGCGGTCACAGAACAGTAATCTCCTTCACGTTCCGAGAACCAAATTAAGGACCATGGGAGACCGGGCTTTCAGTGTGGCTGCCCCCCGCCTGTGGAACTCTCTTCCTGACTGTCTGAGAGCCCCACAGTCTGTGGTTGACTTTAAGAGCGGCTTGAAGACCTTTCTTTTCAACCGAGCATACTCTACCTCCTCATGATTCTACTTTTGATCTTAGTTGATATTGTTATTGATTTTACTTGTTTTTTTACTTGTTTTATTGACATTTAATTCTGTTGCACCTTGTAGCACTTTGAGATTTTCATTAATGAAAAGTGCGTTATAAATTGAATTCATTATTATTATTATTATTATTATCTCCAGCCCTCGTCTCCTCATGTCTCGTGCTGCATCCTCCGCGTTGTCATACGTCATGATCCCATCCGACCAGTGGATCCGTATCCTCATCAGTGGCGTCTGGAAGCGAATCTTTTTCTCTTTCAGCTTCTTTTTAATGTCAGAGTAAGACTTATGTTTCTTCATCACCTTCGCGGGGTAGTCGTGGTAAAAAAATATCTGCTTCCCGTCAACTTGAATCTTTTTTTTTCCAGACTTTGGCCAAGATGTTTTCTTTGGTTTCATATTTCAGAAAGTTGACCACTATAGACCTCGGAGTTGCTCCCTGCGGTGGTTTCTTCCCGGTGCTTCTGTGCGCGCGCTGTATTTGTAGATCTGTTCCCTCCGGCAGTTCCAGCTCTCGGCGCAGAAGCGCGTCAACCCGCTCTTGCACAGATTCACCGTCTTGTTCGGCCAGATTGTAAATTCTCAAATTAGAGCGTCTTCCGTGTCCTTCGACTGCAGTCAGCTTCTCCTGAAGTTTGGTTTGCTGTTTGAAGAGATTCAGAATGGCCTCCTTCGCCTCCGTGTTCCACTCCTCCAGCTCTGAGATCCGACTTTGCGCCTCTGTGAGGTCCTGTCGCTGTTGCTGTAAATCTGAGACATTCTGCGCAATTTTTTTTACAATTTCTTCTTTAAATCCAGTGAACTCCCGTTTCATCTCTTCTTTAAATTCTTCTTTGAATTTTGTGAAGTCCTCCTTAATTCCTCCTTTGAGGTCCCGTATTTCTTTTGCGAGTCCCTCCAACAGCGTGGTAATTTGTTTGGAGTCGCCATTTTCTGGATCCACCTGTTTCATTTCAGGCTCTTGATCTTCTTGGTCTTTGTTCATTTTTCTCGTTATTATTCTCTTACGTCCTCCACTCATTTCGTTAAAAAAAAGAGTTTATATTTCTTTACATTATATTTGGGAGGTTTCTTTTTTCTCTTCGACTTGGGAGCTCTCACTCTATGCTGCCATCTTGTTCCACGTCAGCCCGGAAGTCCATCACTGGAATCTTAACCTGTTAGTTTGACTGCTCCAAAACATGTACCAATAATTAAAAGTAAAATTTGGCCAATAGCTCAGGTAAAAATGCTGACCTGTAGAACATTTCTACATTTTTCACTGCTTCTGTAAAGAACTCGCCATCAGACACAATCCTCTGAATAAAGTCATCTGACCCAGAACTAAAGTTCTTTAGTTTGTAGCAGGTCGCTTTTGTAAATGAGTCCACAAGGCTCAATGAGATTTACCTGACTAAATAAAGGTTGAATGAAAACCACCATGAAGTCACAGTACCCCTGCTCCGTCACAAACTGAACTTGTACCTGTGTGACCCCTGCTGAGTTCATAGGACCTGTTTGTGTTGTCAATGCAGGACAGTTTTTTTTTTAAACTGAGGCACCGAGGACTCCAGCATCTTTGGCACAATGTGGACATTTTATTTTCAAAACACCATTGTCACAGCATGTGCAGGAGAGCAGAGCATCAGGAGAAGCTCTGAGGTCTGTTCGGCTGCAGCTGATGTGTAGTCTGGAGTCACAATATCAAATCCCGGTGCAGCAGTTCAGCAATGGCTTCATATATATGTCTGGCTGGCTGTTTTCACAGCCCCATCTGACAAACAACAAAAAATTATTGTAATAATCTCTAAACATCATTATCCTTTGCTTTTATCTGTAATTTTCAAGTTTTGAGTGTTTGTGTCATGACATACTTGCTTTACAGTGCAGTGACCACACATTACTTGTCACATCCTTCTCCAAGGACACCCACGGCTTTAGAGGATCTTTATACAGGAACTGACTGATTAACCTGAAATGATACACATTACATATTAATACAGGCCTATAGGCCTAAGTGACAAATTTATGGATTTTTTCCCATATTTATAAACCATTTTTGGACTGAGATATGACCGTTTCCATTTATTCTGACTGAACCAAACCAAAACAAAAACAGAAGTACAGTACAGTACTGTACTTTATGGCAGCAGTAGTAACAGGAGTATGGCATGAGGTTGGCGGTTATATCACGTAATATGAAAACGTGGCTATAATGATACATACTATACTTTAGACTTTTTTTTTTCTTCCTTACACTTTTTTAGAATTTACCATGTCCTGGATGACTGAGACTCTTCACTCGCTATTAATGACTCAAACGGCCTGCCATACACCTCATGCTGCGATAGAAGCTTCATTTTCTTCAGTTGCTCCACTCTGGAGATTTTGCAGACAGCCTGTCCAGGCTGTCAGGGAGTCAGATTAGATAAGCATGTTTTATCTTTAGGGCAGGCTCACAGTGTTCTTCTGTGGCCTTGAGTCCCGGTGGCCATTGGAATCCAATACACTCCAAATTATGGGAACTTTTCACCGACCCGAGCTATGAATCAGCCTCCAGATGTGCTGCACACGAGTCCCGAACCTTGGTGGTCTGCAATCCTCTGTTGCATCCACTTTGCGGATCAGCTCATAAAGCAGTTGGTTCTTCGATGTCACAGCTCGGATCATACTCTCTGCTTTTCCGATAGAAGAGAACTCCACACAGCCAAAAAGCAGAGCACCTGCTATCATAAATCCAATTATGAATATATCCACATCCTCGACAGAAAGCACGTCCAGACATAACATCTTCCCCTCCTTCCAGGAATCCATGATATGCCCAGCTGGATGCGATTGCAAAGGACAATCCGGTTCCCCAAGACCGGAACGGTTCATTGAAAAAAATGTATCAATAGAGTTAACAGCACACGATACCAGATCCATCGAGAGTTTACGTTCGAGCGAACGCTGAAAAAATAAAAACTGCAGACAAGACAAAAGTGGCAAAGCAGGGAGAGGAAAACTCAGGAGGGAAGGAAGAAAGCTGCTGCTCCGCCGAGAGCCAGAAGAAAAAAAAAAAAAGAAGAAAAAAAAATATGATGGATAAGTAAAACAGAAGCCATAGAGTGACAATGGAAATGTTACCTTAGTTTGGTATGTCAAAGACACTACCATTTATTTAAAATAAATCAACTAAATTAACACCATTACACTTGATTGACATGATTTCACTTTCTTGCAATTTAACACGTCAGCACATTTAAATTGCAACACAACAGACATAAATATAGGTTGTCAGTATACTTAGTCTGTGGCCCTTTAGCTTAATATAGTTACCAGATAGATTGAGAGGGATAAGGAAATAGGAGAAGAGATGGAGAGATGGTTTAAAGGAAATTGTCTTGAGCATGTTACCAGAAGTGACACTTCCCATCAGATTTCTGCTGAAATCCAAGTACGTTTGTAAACGCTGACTCATTACCTTACGACGACCAGTCTGATAAAGAGATGGCACCAGCCTTTCAGATGCACAGAGTCCTTCAGGCCCAGTACGTCCTAACTGGTTGTTTACTTTTAACGTATCCTGGGTTCCGCTTGGATCATCAGAAAATGTGTCAGCTCCTGGTTGACTTCAAGATAACTTATTCCAGAAAGGAATTTAATTCAAAGTTCTGAGCTTGTACGCTCGGTTCGAAGTGGACTAATAACGAGCATGTTATTAGTCTATAACTGAATGACGTGTCCTTAGCGTGTGACTGACATTCATCCAGCTCTTTGGGACGACCTCATGTCTTGAAGTTCCCAGCAAAAACTTAAAGTTTCAGCAAAAGCTTAGAACCTTAGTAGAAGATCTGAGATGAGAGAGACTTGTCTCTTCCCCATTGGTCCGAAAAGAACCAGTCGAGCAGTTCACTTGTTATCACGATTCAAGGTGAAATCAGAGCAGAGTGAAAATGTTTAGGAAAAACAGAGAGTACTGGAGTCATTCTCATGAAAACAACGGATTAACTGTCTTCTTCATTTCTAAACAAAACGGCCGGGTCTCTCTGACCCGAGTCTTCAACTTTCACACAGCAGTGGACACAGTGATGTGCAGAAGTGACACAGTTTCACTTTACAGAATAACACAGCATAAAAACATATGTGAAAATGACAAAATGTTATTCTTTTGATTACATTAGAGTAAAATTAAAGAAGCCAATAGTCTCTTTTGGTGACTATGTTCTCAGATTACAACTAATGGAATAATTTGTAGTAAATGTCTTGCTTTACTGAGAGGTCAGTAAAGGTCATCTCTGGAACAGTTCAAAAATACAAAGGTGTATCAGAGCGGACACGGTCATGCTCATTACATCTCCCCCCTTTTGGAAGTCATCGCCAGTCCTTGGGGATGAGGTCCAACACGAAAGGATACCTTGAACTACCCTGATGCATGCTCAATAATCCAGGTAGAAAAATCCAAAAAGGTTAAGTCTGGTCCTTTGGACATTCAAAAAACAAAACAAAACAAAGCAAAAAAAAACCCAAAACTGTAGAAACGTTTCGTCTTTCGTCCGAAAGACTTCCTCAGTCTGAGAAGCTGTGTTCAGCTCAGTCTTATAAATAGCACCCTCCCACAGTGGATCAACCAGTTGGCTGATGACAGCCGAAACCAGCTGCTCACATGATCAAGGAGGACCATCAGCCTGACGATGGATCGTTAACACCCTGATGGTTGTTTGCTATTCACAGAGGGCTGAGTGATACTAGCAATAACAGCATTGTACATACCATACCATACCATACCAATTTTATTTATAGAGCACTTATGCACCCAACAGGACCAAAGTGCTGTACACACAATCACAAAATACAATACAATCATAAAATGGAAGGGACTAAAAACAGTACTAAAATAATAAATTATGAATACAATAAAACAATAAAACAAAGTTAAAACATCTCAGATTGTACCAAAAGCCAAAGAAAAAAGATGGGTTTTAAGAAGAGACTTAAAAACAGCAAGTGAAGAGGCCTGTCTTATGTCTAATGGGAGGTCATTCCAGAGCTTAGGAGCTACCACAGAGAAAGCACGGTCCCCTCTAAGCTTGCGCTTTGTCCTCGGTACCCTCAGAAGCAACTGGTCAGCTGACCTGAGCGAACGAGAGGGTGTGTAGTAATGCAGCAGCTCTGACAGGTATGGAGGGGCATGGCCATTTAGAGCTTTAAAAGTAAATAAAAGTATTTTAAAATGAATCCTGTAACGCACCGGTAACCAGTGCAAAGATGCCAAAACAGGGGAAATGTGATCAAATTTTCGTGTACCTGTTAAGAGTCGTGCAGCTGCATTTTGAACCCTCTGAAGCTGGGAAGTACACAGATCACTAATACCAACATAAAGTGAATTACAGTAATCCAGCCGTGTGGTCACAAATGCATGGATTGCTGTTTCAAAGTGCTGTCTAGGAAGGATGGCTTTTACTTTGGCTAGCTGCCTCAAATGAAAAAAGCTGGATTTTACAACTGCTTTAATCTGAGACTCCAGCCTAAGACCAGCATCCAGCTTGACCCCTAGATTTGTAACAACTGGCCGGACATACTGAGCCAAGGAGCAATCGGACAGAGAGTCTTCAGTCGAATTGCCAAAAATCACCACCTCTGTTTTGTCTTCGTTAAGTTTTAAGAAGTTTAGGGCCATCCAGGCCTTCAAATCTTCCAAACATAGGAACAGAGACCGAAGAGAGGCTGAGTCTGCTTTCTTTAAAGGTACGTAGATCTGTGTGTCATCTGCATAACAATGAAAAGCAATCCCGTATTTCCTAAAAGTGGGGGACAGTTGAACCCGGAGGCCTCCACCTCTGTTTAATGATGGACGGTTTCTTTTCACAAAGATGGCCTCCTTTACTCCTCTCTCAAACCATTGTTCCTCTCTATCAAGGATGTGAACATCTTCATCCCTGAAAGAGTGACCGCTGGCCTGGAGATGAGTGTAGACCGCAGAGTCCTGACCTGATGATGTTGATCTTCTGTGCTGGGCCATCCTTTTGGCCAGTGGCTGTTTAGTTTCCCCGATGTAAGACTGATCACAGCCCTCCTGACACTGAACAGCATACACAATATTACTCTGTTTGTGCCGGGGGACTGGATCTTTGGGATGAACCAGTCTTTGTCGTAATGTATTTTGGGGTTTAAAAGCCACTGGGACGTTGTGTTTAGAAAATAAACGTCTCAATGTCTCTGAAACTCCCGCAACATACGGAATGACCACTGGTCTGGGTCTGGGTTCCTTCTTTTCACCTGATGGCTGGCTGGAGTCCTGTTTGGGTTTCTTCTCTGCTTTCAGGAAGGCCCAGTTAGGATATCCACATTTCTCTAGAGCCTGTTTTGTGTGTGATTTCTCCTTCTGTCTGGCTGCTGAGTTAGTGGGGACGCTGTCTGCTCTGTGGTACAGAGTCCTGATGACTCCTAACTTGTGCTCCAGAGGGTGATGGGAGTCAAACTGTAAATACTGGTCTGTGTGTGTGGGTTTGCGGTACACCTCAGTTTGCAAATTTCCTCTATCAGAAACTGAGACCTCACAGTCCAAGAAAGCCAACCTGCCATTTTTTACATCTTCTCGTGTGAACTTGATATATTTATCCACAGAGTTGATGTGATCAGTGAAATGTTGGACTTCCTGAGATTTAATTTTAACCCAGGTGTCGTCAACATACCTGAACCAATGACTTGGTGGTCTCCCTGAAAAGGATGTCAAAGCTCTCTTTTCTACCTCCTCCATGTACAGGTTGGCAACAATAGGAGAAACTGGAGACCCCATAGCACACCCATGTTTCTGCCTATAATATTGCTCCCCATATGTGAAGTAGGTTGACTGCAGGCACAGTTTCAAGAGTTGACACAGTTGTTCTGTGGAAAGTGTGGTCCTGTTGCTCAGAGTGGTGTCTGATTTTAACCTTAAACAGACCACCTCTACTGCTTCATCAACAGGAATGCACGTAAAGAGTGATGTGACATCAAAAGAGACCATTGTTTCATCAGTCTCCATGATGACATCCCTCACCTTATCCACAAAGTCCATGGTGTTCTGATACCTTGAACTGTTTCTGATCTTGAAGTAATCCAGTAAGTGGAAGAAGAAAAATCAAAAATTATAATCCCATAAAGTTTTTGGAAATTCCATACTGTTCGTAGGTAATCCCATTGCGGTAAGCTTTTAATCCTTTGGAAAACAAAGTCTTATAATCCACAGCTGTAAATCCACAGCAGTAATTCCACAACGATTAGTTTTGTTGATTGATCAGCAACAATTGTTTTTATAATCAGCATGTAGAGGGGATCCCTCGATTGAAGCAGAGGAGGCGACCCTTGGATGAAGGTTGAAGACCAAGCGTTGGAGCTGCAGGTCCCCACATCGAAGGTTGTTGGCTGGTTGGCTTCCAGTCAGTGCCACTCTGGTTCTATGTGTCATGCAATTATGTGGGTTTTTAGGTGGGCTTATGATTGGGATTTTACATTAGGCCCTACCTATATGCACCTGGTATGTAAGCTATCATGATTTAGATCAGCTACAATTACCAATTAAGGGGTGGATCAATTCTGTAAAATTAGAAATAGGGATCTATACCTATAAAATTTTGGAGGGCTTCTGTAACGAAGGCCTCTAATTCCAAACTATTCCTCCATTCATTACTTAGTTTAGGTTAAACTAAAATAAAAAATGAAATATAGTTTGGTCTAAATAGGGCTGTGCGATATGACGATATATATCGTGGGGACGATAGAAACGTGTCTATCGTGCTACTTTCCTTCTATCGTCTCTATCGTGATAAATAAGAATAAAAAAATAACTGTCGCAAAGAAGCTTCATATTGTGGTTTTGCGAGATGACGGCGCTGCTTTTGTTTGACGCACGCGCGGGTTTGCGACACATGCTTTACGTTGTTAAACTCGAGAGCAACAGAGCCGCAGGCGCATGCAGCCGGTGTCTCAACAAGGAGAAAACAGCTGCACAGGCAGCCCAAGAAGAATAACTTTTACCAAAAAGAGGGGGAAGCTCACCTTGTTAGCTTCCATTATTTCGCTCCGCTGAAACTCGGAGACAAAATGGGTCCAGAGGACACGAACCCAGAGTCCAACCGAGTCCGAACTCGGGTCCAGTTAACCAATACAAAACAGACCAGAGACACAACAGAACCGCAATCAAACGCAACGTTTTCTCTTTTCTGTTTCTTGCTTTGTTTACTCAAACTTCAGAGCGGATTTCTTCTTCGTGAGTTTCATTAGCAGCTGTTGTTTTACCGCCACCTGCAGGAAAAATTTGGACCAAAGTAGAAAAGGAGTTGTTTGTTTGTTTGTTAGTTTTGTTAGTTTATTCATTTTATAATATGAAATACAACAATTAACGTATTCATAATAGAAAAAAAATAAAAAATAAAATGAAAGGTAGCAGATGAAGAATAAATCTTATTAAATCTGCTCCTTATTCATCTAATAACAGTTCAAACAATATTTTCTATAATAACAAAATAAGTAAATAACTCAGTCAATTTTCAATTCACATATATCACACATTAAATTAGATTCATTTATATTTTTTTAGCAATTCATTTTTTACCAGTTTCTTAAATACAAGGAATGATTTGGCTTCCTTAACATTTGTCATTAAGTCATTCCATAATCGTACTCCTTGAATTAAGGTAGATCTTAGGTAGATCTAGTTTCTACTTTGGTCCAAATTTCCTTGTTCTTTTTGTTCACATTCTTATAATTGTAACTATCTGTAGTAAAATAATAAAATAAAAAAACTTTGGTCCAAATTTTTCCTGTACACACACATCGTGTTGTATATATCGTGATATATATCGTTATCGTGATATAAAAAAGTCCATATCGTGATATATGATTTTTTCCATATCGCCCAGCCCTAGTCTAAATGTCTGTTGTCTTTTAGACGAACGACGTAGGATTTGGTATTCCCTAATAAATTTTGAAGTCTATGGCGAGACTCATCAAAATGAATAGATAATCTACAAGCCCAAAACCAGAAAAGTTGGCACGTTGTGCAAATCGCAAATAAAAACAGAATACAATGACTTGCAAATCTTTTTCAACCCATATTCAACTGAATAGAATGCAAAGACAATATATTTAATGTTCGAACGGAGAAACTTTATTTTGTTTTGCAAATAACCATTAACTTAGAATTCAATGGCAGCAACACATTGCAAAAAAGTTGGCACAGGGACATATTTACCACTGTGTTACATCGCCTTTCCTTTTAACAACACTCAGTAAACGTTTGGGAACTGAGGAGACCAATTTTTGAAGCTTTTCAGGTGGAATTCTTCCCCATTCTTGCTTGATGTACAGCTTAAGTTGTTCAACAGTCCGGGGTCTCCGTTGTCGTATTTTACGTTTCATAATGCGCCACACATTTTCAATGGGGGACAGGTCTGGACTGCAGGCAGGCCAGGGGAGGACCCGCACTCTTTTGCTACGAAGCCACGCTGTTGTAACACGTGCAGAATGTGGCTTGGCATTGTCTTGCTGAAATAAGCTGGGGCGTCCATGAAAAAGACGTCGCTTGGATGGCAGCATATGTTGCTCCAAAACCTGTATGTACCTTTCAGCATTAATGGTGCCTTCACAGATGTGTAAGTTACCCATGCCTTGGGCACTAATGCACCCCCATACCATCACAGATGCTGGCTTTTGAACTTTGCGCCTATAACAGTCCTGATGGTTCTTTTCCTCTTTGGTCCGTAAGACACGACGTCCACAGTTTCCAAAGACAATTTGAAATGTGGACTCATCAGACCACAGAACACTTTTCCACTTTGCATCAGTCCATCTCAGATGAGCTCGGGCCCAGCAAAGCCGGCGGCGTTTCTGGATCTTGTTGATGAATGGCTTTTGCTTTGCATAGTAGAGCTTTAACTTGCACTTACAGATGTAGCGACGAACTGTAGTTACTGACAGTGGTTTTCTGAAGTATTCCTGAGCCCATGTGGTGATATCTTTTACACACTGATGTCGGTTTTTGATGCAGTACCGCCTGAGGGATCGAAGGTCACGGGCATTCAATGTTGGTTTTCGGCCTTGCCCCTTACGTGTAGTGATTTCTCCAGATTCTCTGAACCTTTTGATGATATTACGGACCGTAGATGGTGAAATTCCTAAATTCCTTGCAATAGCTCGTTGAGAAAAGTTGTTCTTGAACTGTTCGACAATTTGCCCACGCATTTGTTCACAGAGTGGTGACCCTCGCCCCATCCTTCTATGTGGATGACTGAGCATGTCAAGGAAGCTGCTTTTATACCCAATCATGGCACCCACCTGTTCCCAATTTGCATGTTCACCTGTGGGATATTCCAAATAAGTGTTTGATGAGCATTCCTCAAATTTCTCTGTCTTCTTTGTCACTTGTGCCAGCTTTTTTGAAACATGTTGCAGGCATCAAATTCCAAATGAGCTAATAATTGCAAAAAATAACAAAGTTTACCAGTTCGAACGTTAAGTATGTGGTCTTTGCAGTGTGTTCAATTGAATATAGGTTGAAAAAGATTTGCAAGTCATTGTATTCTGTTTTTATTTGCGATTTCCACAACGTGCCAACTTTTCTGGTTTTGGGCTTGTAGAATAGAAACGATCGAATCGGTTCAATTTAGAAATTGTGAGACCAGTGTAGTTTATGGTACCTTGAGTAGCTTTAAACTACATTGACTCTTCGACGATTGAGATTTAACAAAACGAACTGCATGTTGGCATAGTTAAATCCATATCATTCATTAACCAATGTTAATACAAAACCTTTTTGGCTGGGAGTGTTCAGAACCAAACAATATCTCAACTAATGACAACAGTAATGACTAAACAACAAGGAAACAACGTTTCACTGCTTCGACACACTCTTGTCGTCAGATTCCAAAGTGCAA
>JBBPBX010051739.1:0-10711 GCA_038048925.1 Garcialebias charrua
CTAGAAAAGGGGTGTTCAGACTTTTTCAGCGTGTGAGCTATTTTTGAAATGATCAAGTCAAAGTGATCTACCTACTATAAGGCCCCGTTTACACGAAAACAACCTGTGGAAACATTAGTGATTTTTCAATGTTTATTGGGGGTAATAAACAAAAAATAAGCTGGTTTACATGAAAAATGCTGTAGTTTTCATGTCAGTCGGGTTGCCAGATAAGAAATTATGAACTATAGTACAGTACTGTGGCTTTAAAATTATAGTATTTTGACCTAAACTGTTGTGTTTGCTGAGTAAAGATGTTCTAAGATTCAATTCAATTCAGTTTATTTATATAGCGTCAATTCACAAAAGAAGTAATCTCAGGGCACTGAACAGACAATTATTTTTAATGTCATGCTGCGATCTACCAGTACTACCTCAGAGATCTACCAGTAGATCGCGATCTACTTAATGAGCACCCCTGCTCTAGAAGGACCAGCAGTAACTGGGTCCGCTCCTGCACCTCTGACTGTCTGTCTGTGTGGGGTAAAAACGATCAGAAGAACCATGCACAATCATAAACGCATCACCTCATTAACTGTGAATGCATCTTACCTCTAGAAGGACCAGCAGTAACTGGGTCCGCTCCTGCACCTCTGACTGGTCTGTCTGTGTGGGGTAAAAACGATCAGAAGAACCATGCACAATCATAAACCCATCACCTCATTAACTGTGAATGTATCTTACCTCTAGAAGGACCAGCAGTAACTGGGTCCGCTCCTGCACCTCTGACTGTCTGTCTGTGTGGGGTAAAAACGATCAGAAGAACCATGCACAATCATAAACGCATCACCTCATTAACTGTGAATGCATCTTACCTCTAGAAGGACCAGCAGTAACTGGGTCCGCTCCTGCACCTCTGACTGGTCTGTCTGTGTGGGGTAAAAACAATCAGAAGAACCATGCACAATCATAAAAACATCAGATTTTCTAAAATACAGCTATAGAGAACCTCTGCAGCTCTCTGAACTTTGAGAATAAACATAAAAGATTCTCCACGTTCATAAGTGATGACAAAACTCACAAAGAGACACTGTGGCTGCTGCAGGAGGACGTTCGTCTCCAGTCACCGTGGCAGCTGCTTGTGGTCTGTCTTTACGTGTCTTTTTCTACAAAAACAAACCCCACGCAGCACAAAGTGAGAGCAATGACTCAGGTTTTGAGATACAACAATAGTTTACATGAAGCAAACTCGTAGAAGATGACAAGAAGTTCTGCTAATTGCTTGAAGTAAAGAAACGGTAAGAAAAATAAACATAATCAAGACTGGTGAAATTTATGTGGATCATTTTAATACAAACCTGAGCTGGAGCCAAATCGTGCAAATTCTCCGAGTTGCTGCTCGTGAGAACCCTTTCAGGCGACATGACGGGCAAACGGGACATGGTCAGCTGAGGACGAAGACACAAAGCATGGTCAATATAAACAATGACAAAAAGCAGCAATGTGATCAAAATCACATCACAGGCGTGAGCATCGTTGGTTTATGGAATAAATCCCAGCAATGGTTGAAAAATACAGACATGCAATAAAAACATAATCCAACTTTTATCAGCTAATGTTCATGTTGATTTTCAGTGAGTACTTTCTTAAACTATGTAATTTAAATGTAACTATTCTGTCAATGCACATTAAAAAGTCAATAACCATTTTTGAAGGTTTTCCTTCAGCAAAATACAAAAATCACACTTTGGATCTATTTATATAATGCAGTTTCAACAAAACCACAATATTCCAATTTTGGAGTACATTTTAATACCGTATTTGATAACACAAAAAAAAAATCAGTTTTTAGCAATAAGAATACAGATTAAACAACATAAAAAAAAACACATTTTAAAGGTATCAAGTCAACGCATCAATAAATGACAAAGCACAGTGGTAGTGGCAGTCGACCCCTGATCGGAAGGTTGGAGGTTCGAATCCCAGTTTCCCACACCATGTGTCGTTGTGTCCCTGGGCAAGACACTTAACCCCGAGTTGCTCCCGGTAGGACTGGCTGGCGCCTTGCATGGCGGTGTTGCACCATATTCTGTGACCTATCATAGATAGAAAACAGTTTGTTCAGATGGATAATGTACGTTCTAATTTACTCAGAACTTCATGTGGAGTACCACAAGGTTCAGTCCTTGGACCCAAGTTGTTTATTTTATATATGAATGATCTAAGTGAAGTGTCTGATCTCCTCAAACGTGTTTTCTTTGCTGAGGATACCTTTTTCTTTTGTTTGTGTGAAGACTTGGAAAGGATGTTTGTGGTGATAAAAAATGAGTTCGAAAAAATACAAATTTGGTTTAAACAAAATAAGTTATCATTGAATATTGCTAAAACCAATTTTATGATATTTAGTAATAAAAAATAACTTTGGATTTTTCTTTTGAAATTGATGGTTTTAAGATATGTAGAGTAAGTGAGGTTAAGTTTCTGGGTGTAATTATTGATGACAGACTATCTTCGAAACAGCATATATCTGTTGTTAAAACTAAAATATCTAAATCAATTGCAGTATTGTATGGAGTATGGGATTTGTTAAATAATACTGCTTTACATTTGCTTTATAACTCAATTATAGTTCAGCATTTAATTGTGTAAATGTTTGGGGTACAGCATGTAGGACAACAACTAAGCCTATTTTTATTTTGCAAAAAAGAGCTGTAAGATTGTAATGAGGAAATCTTATCATCATCCTTCTGATACTCTATTTTGTCAATTGAAATCACTTAAGTTTTTTGATTTGGTTGATTATAATATTATTTTACTTATGTATAAGGCTCATACTTCCTCACTGCCATCTAACATTCAAACCTATTTTGTGAAAAGGATTAGTTGCTATAATTTAAAGGGAACAGAAATGTTTGTTAAACCTAAGTTTAGAACCAGTTTAAAGGGTAGGTCTACTACAATAAGAGGCATTGATCTCTGGAATAGACTAGAGGACAATGTAAAAAATGTGAAGTCCATACTAATTAAGAAAATTATTAAAACTATTTTGTTGAAGAGTAACATTTAAGTTGATTCTAATTTAACAAATTAAAATGGGTATTTTGATGTGACTGTATAATTCTGATGAGATTGTATACTTTTGTATTACAAATATGTATATTAATGTTTGAATTGATAGTTTGAATTGATTGTTTGATAAGGAGCAGATATAAAATAAAAAGTAAGATCCGACCAGTATGGTCAGATCTTACTTTTTATTTTATTTTTTCTGCAAAAACTGAGAAGTGTGGGCTGATGTTCTCACAGTATTCTAATTTTTTTAAATCCTGTTTTCTTGGGTTTCATGAGCTGGAAGCCCAAATTATGTAAATAAACGAATAAATACTTGAATCGTTTAAATTGTGGGCGTTGAATCTATCGTCTATTAAAGATTAACTTTTTTTAATGGATTTATGGAAGTTAAATATTTCCATGATATTCTAATTTTTGGAAAAGGTCTGTATGTCTTATCACAGCCTCCTCTTCCTCCTCGAGTTCTCTGTGCAGCAGTTTACCTTCAGCTGGTTTGTATTGTTGCTGTGAAAATCTGCTGTGAAAATCTTCTCCTTTATTGGTTTCTATATACAGTATACAGTATACTGTGTATATATTTTTATTTTTTGCAGAAGTATTGGACTTCTAAATAAAGTAAAACATGTTTTAGAGCTGTCAACTCTACAGACATTATATTATTCATTTGTTGTTCCATATCTGACATACTGTATAGAGGTATGGGGCAACACATATAAAACCAACACTAAACCGTTATCTGTCATGCAAAAGAAAGTCATGAGAATTTTATATAAAGTGGACACCAGAGAACATACAAATAAATTGTTGATTCTGTCAAATATCTTGAAACTAAAGGATCTGGTTAATTTAAAAATGTTATTGATTATGTTTAAAGCTAGAAAGAGATTATTGCCATTTAATTTACAAAAGTTCTTTGCTCTTGTGATAGAACTAACAGAAGGAAGTATGATTTCAAAAGTAAAACTGTGCGTACTACTTTAAAACAAATGTGCATTTCGGTGCATGGAGTAAAACTATGGAACAGTTTGGATGAGGAGTTTAAAAATTGCTCTACAATAAACCAATTCAAGAAACTTTATAAAAAAAGAATGATTAACTCTTATACACTTTTGAGTTGTTAATGGGAAGAGTGATATATTATGTATGTTATTGTTTATATATTGTTTGCAACTTGTTTTGTTAATTTAATGTTTACGGCCATGACATTTTTGTAATTATTGAGAAAGGGGGCAGGTCTATACAAGATTTTCTTCTTCCTGCTCCCTCTTCACTCGTGTAAATATGTGTTTGTAAACTGATGATTTTTTTTTAAATAGAGTGAATAAATTGATTGATTGATTGAAGGTACAGTCTGGAACTGCGGTGCAGAATTAGTATGTATATTTTAGAAAGTTGGTAAATGTTTCAGTTTTATGTGCTTGATAAGTTTAAATTTGGGAATGTAATAAGCTAATGTGTTGAAAACCTGCTGTGGGTCCTCACTAGTCTAAAAAGAAACTTAAGATAAGCACATCTTCTATCATGTGTTTTGTCCCCACTGGACACACTACTGACAGGACAGATATTTTCATAGGTTTTATTATATTGATTTTAAAGCTTGAAACTTTTCAAAAACAATCTTATCGAGGTGGTAGCTCAGCACATTTACAGTGCATCTAAAAAAGATAAGCATGCATTGAAAATAAATTAAATAAAACGTGATTTTTATAATGGTTTGTGGTTGAGCCAAATTGAAAAGGATAACTTGGTTTACGAAGTGATTAGTTTTTAATCTGAAGCTGTGATTATCACATTGGGTCATTTTTATGGACATTTCTTGGCTTTTAGTCAAGTCTCAGGTCAGGGTCAAAAGCCATCTTTACTTTATGGAAACTAAAAATATCTGATTTAGGCCCAAAACAGGAGCAAAATCTGGTCCTTGCTCCCTCGAGTCTTTTTTCACCACTGAGTAATAATTATAAGAAAGTTGTTCCTTTGTCTTCATTTGACCAGACGGGGATAAAACTCACAATAAAACTGACGTAAAAACAGACCTTTTAATTATTTTTGTACCAATTAGAACACAGCAAGGTAAATTTCAAACAAACTTTTAGTACTGAACAAATTGGCAAAACATAGACAAGTCATGAAGATTATAATCTGTTCATTGGTGTTGGATTGAGATTTGGGCTCTTTAAAAGCAAAGATCAGGATTGATAAATTTGTGTTTTTATTGCAATCTGCATGTATTTATTTTCTCTTAATTTTTACACAAATCTTTAAATATTAGATGGGAGTGAAAATCTCTTGTTAGTGCAGCTAAACCCCAGAACAACTGGTGTTAAAGAAGGAGCTCTGAAATGTTACTGTAGTTAAAAATGTCCCATCATGCCTTAAATCATAAACCTGTTACTCTGTCATCCTCTACCTCACGTCAGGGACTGGTAAAATGAAACACTGCATTGTTTTAGTATCATGTGCTGTAATGCATTAATAGATACTTTACTGTCTCACAATGAAACATTTTTATTTTGACTACCGGTATATTCAGATTGTTTGGGGGTATCTGTCTTTTTTAAATTAATCTGTATGACTATCCTTTTTGTGTGAATACTCTGCACTGCACAGCTATATGTACTGAAACGGCTTTAAAATGTACTTTTTATTTATCTGAAGTTAAACACACCTGTTGTATATGCATGCATCTGTACCTATCACACATGAATTTTGATGTAATCTTGCAAAAGTGTAGGTTCTAGTCATGACACAGTAGGCAAGTGTCACTGTGGAGCTACCAAAGTAGAGTGTGCATCTGTCATGTTTTAAATTAAACAAATTGTTAGTGGCATTTACGTGGTTTATGCAAAGTATATATTTGATACAGTGTTGGTGTATGTCTGTTTCAGAAGATATCATTGGGAACTTTATGAGGCTCCTGTGTGTCACCATAAATGTATTAACTTTTGAGTGACTCCATTTAAGTTCTGGGAGAAAGAAACCGAACAACTCGTTGAATTTTAATTCCTGTGACTGTATTTATGGAAATTTGTGTTTAAGTCTTCTCATTGACATGCTTATTAAACTTCATCGGAATACCACTTTTGTGTTTCCTGGTTTTTTTAAGTAGCTTGATTTATGTTTATTTTGTTTACATCAGTAAATGTTTCCTTGTTGCCTAATTGTGTTAAAGGCTTTATTAGAGGAATTATATTCTAGAACAAGGACTAGACTTGAAAAATGTAAAGAAAAAGTGTTGCAAAAAACCTAAACTACTGGGACCACCAAAAGATTTTTAAAAAGTGACTGCTTGGATGGAAACTTAAAGAAAGGGTGGTTGCACTTGTTACTTAAGACTTTCACAGTTCTATGTGTATATTCATCAAGTATTCATTCAAGACCTGCTCACTGATGAGAATGTTTATTTAAACCAAAAATATTGAGTTGTTTTGTCAAACTAACCAGAAATAACAGTTTCCAGAAGTTGGTGCTGAGCAAGGCCCTTAACCCCCACCATCTGCTCCCTAAAACTGAAAGTTATGCACCAGAACTCATGTTCCCTGAAGGAAGGGAACGAGGTGCAACATACTTGCTATGGGAATTGCGCCCCCACGCGATTACCTGAAGGAATACTGAATTAAGAGTTTTTATTAATGCTTTTCTGACTAAATGTTTATCAATTTTTATGTTAAGAGTCAACACTTGTTAGAGAAAACATTTTAGTTTAGTGTCAAGATGTTTCATTAAACTGTTTCTTGAAGTGGGGGGTTTGTGCAGTCTTACTTCAAAGGCCCGGAGTTTCTTGGAGGATGGGCCTGTCCTTCTTTGAAAAGCCATAAGGTCTTTGAGTGAATGCATATCACCCATCCTACTTCAAACCTGGCAGTTCTTCTAATAAAAGGGAGTGAGGCAAACGATGTGTTTCCATGCATCTCACAGCCAAGCATGTAAGATGTTGATGAGTTGCAGTTTTCAGTTAAGGGCAAACTGACCCGTGCCTGACACTGCTTTGCACTTCAAAACATAGTGTTGCTCAAGATGAGGTGAAGTCATCACATCCACAAGGTATAAATGATGAGTAGCGCACTTAGAGTTTTTGAAGTCTGTCCGCGAGTCTTTGGCCCAGACGTCCGGTCGAGCATTGATGGCCATATCTCCCGCCGAACCGTGTGTGACTTCCCAGTTCAGTGTCAAGGTGAGGAGATACTGTATTTTGTCAATGCCTAAGTTTGTTGCTGTTAGTACTGTGGCGAGGTTAAACACACTTTTGATCTTAGCAGGAAAACTGTATGTTTTTCCTTTTTTCTGTAACAGACTTCTTTAATAAATATTCATTATTTTTAATTAAGTCTTGTGTGTGAACTTTTTCCAAACAAAGCGTGTGCCTATCCAAAAACGAACCTGGTTTAAAAGATGATAAAACATTAACTATTTGGGGGCGATCTGAAATTTCATAGAACATTTTTGGCGTCACTTGCACAGGATTGATTACGGAATGTACCGTGCTGTTTGGAAAAAAAAGAGGAAAAGTGTAAAACTGTGTTCTTGTAACGGGTGGGATTCCCGTTGTTTTGTGTCACAGGTGTGATTCCCATGTTTGTTTTGCAAGCTAGAAGTAGAAGATAAGTTCCTATTTCAGCTTGAAGAGGGTGAGAGTCCCGTATGTTTTGGTCTGTTTGGATCAGCGTTTTGGGGACGCTTTAAGCTGCTGACCGATTCTTTGAGCTGAAGAGTAACAGAAGATTTGGAACCAGGGTGTAAACCCTTGTTAGAGTTTTGTGGATCTGAAACATAAGTATTTTACCAGGGTTAAAAGAAAGAAAAATAACCCTTGTTGTGATGTCAGGTGATTTATTTTTGACAGTTCAGTTGAAGTGAAGTAAAAAAAAAAGAAGGAACAAGCGCTTTTATTGGAGTTGTAGCGAAGCTTGTGTGTGTGTCTGTGCAACCGCGTGAGAAGAGATTGTTGAAGGCAGCAGCTCTGAGGAGGTGGAGTGTGTTTTGGCTGTAGTGAAGAACACATGAGGACAGTGATTGAACTGAAAAGAGGAACAGAGAGGTACAGAACTATTAACGGAGGTCAGGAGACGGTCCGTTGTCGTCGTCGTCGTTGTAGTATATATATTACGGGGTGCCAGTGAACGTACCGCGTGATGTAGGCGCACAGGTTCGTGTGTGAAAATGAGATGCAGAGAACGGAGTAGTGGAGGAAAAATAGCAGATCAAGAGTTTTCGGCGTGTGGTTCATGGGCCAGGAAGGGTCAAGTTTTTGTTTTGTTTTCCTCTTTCATGCAGCCTGCCTTATCTACAGAAGCAGAGAAAGGAAGGGGAAGAGGCGGGTTGTTTGAGCTTGCAATTTGCAGGGTATTGTGACGAATTGGTCAACAGGTGATATTAGAAGTTGATTGAAGGGGAAAAATGTACCAAAAGTGTTGGTTTTCATGCTTATTTTTGATTTAAAGAAAAAGAAAATAGAAGTATTTTGATAAGGAATAGAGCTTGTTAAGGAATTTCTGCAGATCAGAAAGTTGGAAGTTGTCCAAAAAGTTAGCAGGAGTGATTTGTTGGAAGAATTACGAGAAAAGAAAAAGGAGTTATTGTTTAAGTTCAAAGGCGCATGCATGAGCAAAAATTAACAGAGTGAAAGAAAGAGAGAAAGTGGTTGAGAGACTGAGGAAGAGTGTGTCTCATCTGTCATGAGTAATGTGTGTAAGAGCAGATAAAGAAGTTTAAAAAAGTGTAGCTTGAAGACAGCGCATGGTGTGCACATGCGAGTGTGTTTGCTGAATTGTCAGCTGGAGTGTTAAAGAGACAGGTATGAGTAAAAAGTGTGTGTGTTTGGAGAATGCACGTGTGTACAGCAGCTTCCGTTCCCTCTGTTGTGAGTATAAAACGTAAAAAGAACTGAAGAGGGGAGACTGGGGGAGTTGTTGTTGGAGGAACGGAGCTGCTCAGGCGGTGTCAGACCGAGACTTCTCCGAGGAGAATGAGGTCATTAGGGTCAGAACAGTGAAGCTGAAAAGGTAGAGAGTGAGAGCAGAGGAAGAAAGAATAAAAAAAGGAAGAGGGGTTAGTTTTTTTTCCTTCTCTTTTTCCTTTCTCCTCCAAGTTTATAGAATGAACCTTTTGTCTTAAAAGATTACTAATCCCTGTCTTTTTATGTCACCCAAGCTTTTGATCTTTTCCACAGCTTGGTGTCTTGTCGTCTGTCTGTTGGGACAACAGAGGTGGGCCCTAAGGATGACCAACTCCTGAGAGAGGCGCCTGAAGGGTGGTGGCTTGTCGTGCTGGGTCAACACTTCATCGGTGCGACACTAATGGGTGTTTGACGCACCTGAGGATGGCATCTGTGTCACTGTGCTGCTGGTGACTCCACGCCTCTTCGATGCCAAGACGTGTCCTGATGAGGACAGTTGGGCTCTTTGCCACAAGATGAACCTAACTATAAAGACGGAACGGCTTCAAATGTCCTGTACATCGGTCCAGCTGGTGACTATGTAAGCAGAGGTGTCCGGCGCGTGTGACATTTCAGTGCGTCAACCTTATTGCAACCTTAAGGTCTGCCTAGAAGATGTAAAAAAAAAAAAAAGACGGCCAGAAGAAGTTCTTGCCAATCTTTCACGTGCTTCGAATGAGACTGCATGTAAAAATTGCAGATGTTTTTGGTGCGAGCTGTTCTAGAGGGAAGTGCCGCAAGATCCATCGTGAAGTGACTACAGTAGTTTGGGAACATTTTTTATTGTTCTTTGAGTTTTTATTTTGTTTTATTTTACCTGAAGTGATAAAATCTGAAATTATTAAATGGGATTTGTTTTTAAGATGATTAATTAGAGATGTTTATGTTTATTAAATTTGTTCATTTTTTTTTACAAAAGAAACAATACAAGACAATCTCATAAATGATATTGTACAAAATATAAAAAAATGAAAGGTAGCAGAAAGAAGAATAAATCTTATTATATCTGCCCCTTACTTCCAACAATCAGATTAAACAACAATAATCAACCATGTAAACAATAATAATCTTCAACCAACTTTTTTCCAACAATCAGATTAAACAATAATAATCTTCAACCAACAGTACAAAATGACTAACTCTTTTCTAATTTTCTAACTAATACAATACACATTACGCTATTTCACATATATTTTTTTTTAACATTTGTTTTGATCATTTTCTTAAATGTAAACATTGACTTGGCATTTTTAACTACATTCTCCAAACCATTCCATAATCTAATTCCCTGGATTGAGGTAGAACGTCCCTTCAAATGAGTTCTGAATTGTGGTTTTACAAACATCTCTGTCCCTTTATGTCTGTCCCTAGATGACATGCACATGTACAGATATGTGCTGCAAACAGGAATAGGTTTTATCTGGACAGTAAAATCGTCCTTAAAAAGTGACTAGATGCCTTTTTAAAGGATGTATGTGTTGTATGCTTGTGGAAGTGGGGACAACAAGACTTATTGATTGATTAATTGGCAATTCTGCTTTGCAGTCACTCTGGACCCTTTGTTGCGCAACAAACGGGCCCATAAGTGCCGAAACTTGTGTTCTATGTCTGACTGTCCGCTTGAAAGTGTTCACATGTGTTGAACAGGAGAAGAGTTTTACATAAGGTTTTTACATATGGTTTAAACTAATAGAGCAAGGGTATGCAGTGTCCCTCCTTTGCTTGTTT
>JBBPBX010051739.1:11427-24471 GCA_038048925.1 Garcialebias charrua
TTTTTCTGTAACAGACTTCTTTAATAAATATTCATTATTTTTAATTAAGTCTTGTGTGTGAACTTTTTCCAAACAAAGCGTGTGCCTATCCTAAAACGAACCTGGTTTAAAAGATGATAAAACATTAACCATTTGGGGTTGATCTGAAATTTCATAGAACAGGCATATAAGGCACATTGGGCATCCTTAAATAAGGCTAGTCAGAGAATACTGTATATGTATCAGCAGTAGTGTAGATATAAAAGTAGTGTAAATGTAAACAGTATTAAGTAACAAACGTTTCTTAGTTAGATCCTGCAATGGGGAGTGGTTATATTATCTATGTAATTGTAATATATCATCTGTTAACTGTCCAAGCAGTTCCAAATACTTCTTTTTTTGTTTGCACAATAAGAAATTATTTGACTCCTCAAGTAGGCCTTTAATGCCTCCCTGACAGTACTAAAGTGGCATTCCTGGTGTTCTGTTAACTTCGAGAAAATTTTCAATTTCAGATGTAAGAAATTTGGTAAAGTATTCCTCAGATAAATGTAAGGGGTCAAATCTCCAAGGACGAAATACAGATTTTGTGACAAGATAAACAATTTCATAATAAGTAGACCGTGGCCCGAGATGACCATAGTATAGTCACTTTCCTTCACCAAAGGCAAAATTCGTACAACAAGAAAAAAATAATCAATTCGGGAGTACATCTTATGGACTAGGGAAAAAAATTAGTATGTTAGTGAATATGTAAACATGCAAAGTACAACAGTGGAAATATGAATGGTGTTTTTCAGAACGTATGTTTGAATAAACCTCTAAAATAAAACAGATAATTTAAAAAGGACTCATGTTTTTAGACTATAAATTAATGTTGAATGATTATTAGATAAATTAATTAATGTATTACCGTTTCAGTGCTCTGTAAAAGAGATGTTGAAGAATCCCTTCAGCCTCTAAAAGTTGCGGCTGAAAACCCCACACCTGCTCACTTCCTGAATGTGAAACCTCTCATAAAAACAGCAGCAGCAGGAACAAAATAAAACCCTGCTGTTTCTTGTTGATCACTCGAAATAACTTCTGTTTCACGAACTGAAGACAAATCGCTAAAATATCAACTTTTAAATTGCTAAATTCGTCTGATGCGTCTGCATTCTCCGCCATTGTTTTTCAATGCGCGGTCGAGCAGGAATCTGGACGTTACGTCACAGATCACGTGTGCGGAAATATCCGGATTTACGGTGTAAAAAAATGGCAAGCAGTTTAAACTCTTTTTGAGAGGAATTTTCATTAATTTAACATTGTTTTTGCAAAAACGATCATAGTTCAATGTTAAAATATATATATATGTTGTGCCATTTTATGCAAAGTTCAAAGATTATGTCAGGGTGTAGGAGGTGGTGAAGAAACGACACAGGAGACGGGATATAGTTCTTCACTTTTAATCAACTCCTACTAAACTGGCGGGAAAACCACCCAACACCGCCTTATATACCAACACAACATCCGGTCCTCTGGACCTTTCACAATAAAAGCATCCTGTAACACATTCGGTCCACTGGGTGTGAGTAGAGCCCCCTAGTGGTCCACCACACACGCCCCCCCAGAACACCCAGTAAGGTCCATCACTAGTCCCGCATTTTAGGTTTGATTAAACGACCAGAACGGCTGAACCTGGGCCCTGCAGAACCAGTCTGATGAAGCGGAGGGCTCCGAGGAGGGCCTGCAGAAGATTCGGGCTCCAATGGACGTTGAGAGTCTCTGGCAGGGGGACAGCAGTCCGTTAACAATGTGGATGGAGGTCTGCCCCTGCGAGGAGCCTGGGCCGTAACAACCTGATCATCTGACATAACATGAGCTGGTTTAAGCCTATCGATACAGACAGTCTCAGTACGACCCCCTAAATCTAAAAGGAAATGTTTTGGACCTGGTTGAAGAACCCGAAACGGTCCATCATACAAAGGCTGTAGTGGTGTCCTGTGTGCATTGTGTTTGACAAAAACAAATTTAGAGGACTCCAGACTCTTAGGGACAAATGACTGCGGTAAACAATGGTGTACCGGGCCAGGGACACGAAAAGGGGCCTCCTGAGGTGAAAAATGGAGCAACGGTGGAGCAAACTGTGGTGAGGGTACCTCAGGTAAAAACTCACCGGGGACGCGCACAGGTTGACCGAAAACCAGTTCAGCCGGGGAAGAGCTCAGGTCCTCTTTGGTTGCGGTACGTAAACCCAACAAAACCCAGGGAAGACGGTCAATCCAGTTGTCACCGGTCAATGCAGCACGCAGTGCAGCTTTCAATGATCTGTGAAACCGTTCACACAAACCATTAGCTTGGGGGTTGTAAGCGGTGGTCCTGTGAACGTTAGTCCCCAGACCCTTGGCCATGGTAGACCAAAGTTCAGAAACAAACTGCGGGCCCCGGTCTGATGTAATGTCTGAAGGGGGGCCAAAACGCGCCACCCAGGTAGACAAAAATGCCCGGGCCACCACTGCAGATGTCGTGGATGTCAAAGGAACCACCTCAGGCCACCTGGTGGTCCGGTCTATCATAGTCAGCAGATGAGTAAAACCTTGTGATGGAGGCAGAGGGCCCACCAGGTCTACGTACACATGATCAAACCGCCGACCTGGAATGGAGAAGGGTTGGCATGGGACACACGCTGCTGCCCACTCCTTAACTGCTTTACGCAGACCGGGCCAAACAAACTTTGAACTGACCAGTTTCACCGAGGCTCTAACACCTGGATGAGAAAGGGAATGTAAGGAATCAAAAACGCGGCGTCGCCATGAAACTGGAACCAGAGGGCGGGGCCTGCCAGTAGAAACATCACAGAGCAGGAGAGGACCTCCGTCATTCACCTGCCGTTCCTCCAACTCGAGGCCCGTGGGCCCGGACTGGAGCTCGAGTATTTCTGCGTCGCTACGTTGGTCCGCAGCCATAGCAGAAAAATCGATGCCAACGTACACGGGAGAGATCAGCACCCGGGAGAGACAGTCGGCCACCACGTTGGATTTTCCAGCCACATGCTGAATGTCTGTAGTAAATTCAGACACCGCTGCGAGGTGGCGTTGCTGGCGAGCAGACCAGGGGTCAGAAATTTTTGACATCGCAAACACCAAGGGTTTGTGGTCAACATATGCAGTGAACCGGCGGCCCTCCAGGAAAAACCTGAAATGGCGTGTGGCCAGGTAAAGCGCCAGCAACTCTCTGTCAAAAACACTGTATTTCAGCTCATTGTCCCGCAGCGTACGGCTGAAAAATGCAAGCGGCTGCCAAACCCCGGAAACCTGCTGTTCTAACACAGCCCCCACCGCAACATCAGATGCGTCGGTTGTCAAAGCTATTTGCGCCGCTGGGGATGGATGGGCCAAAAGGGCAGCAGTGGCCAGTGCAGCTTTAGCATCACCAAATGCCTGTAGGCGTTCTGGTGTCCAGTCCACGCTGTCGTTGGGCTTTTTCTTTTTCAGCGCTCCATAGAGCGGACGCAGCAGTTGTGCTGCCCTGGGGAGGAAACGGTTATAGAAGTTAACCATTCCCAAAAATTCTTGTAGCGCTTTAACAGACTGGGGCTGTGGGAAATCTGACACCGCCTGCACTTTGTTTGGTAACGGGACGGCACCACTTGCAGAAATGCGGTGGCCCAAAAAGTCAATGACTGGCAGCCCAAACTGGCATTTCGCTGTATTTACAATCAGGCCATGTGCTGCCAGGCGCTGAAAAACCTCACGGAGGTGGGACAAGTGCTGCTCAGCCGAGCTGCTAGCCACCAGGACGTCATCCAGGTACACAAATACGAAGGACAGACCCCTTAGGACTGAATCCATCAACCGCTGAAATGTTTGTGCTGCACCTTTAAGACCAAAAGGCATGCGCAAAAACTCAAACAGGCCGAAAGGCGTGATAACAGCGGTCTTAGGGACATCCTCCACATGCACAGGAACCTGGTGGTACCCCCGTACTAAATCTACTTTAGAAAAAATGGAGGTCCCAGCCAGGTGCACTGAAAAATCCTGGATGTGGGGGATGGGATAACGATCGTTCTCTGTGATGTTATTAAGGCGGCGGAAATCCCCACATGGACGCCATTTGCCATCTGCCTTGGGCACCATGTGCAGGGGGGAGGCCCACGGACTGTTTGAGCGTTGCACGATGCCTAAACGCTCCATGTTAGCAAACTCTTCCTGTGCTATTGCTAGCTTAGTAGCATCAAGGCGGCGTGCACGTGCGAACACCGGGGGGCCCGTTGTGGGAATATAATGTTCGACCCCATGTTTTGTGTTTGTGTTTGCAAAATCAGGAACAGTCAGCGAGGGGAATTCAGACAATAAACGCTGAAACACATTACCCGAAGCTAAAAAGTTAGCATGCATTAAAGGCCCAGCTCCTCGCGTCTCACAAGGCAGTGACGAAAAAGACACAGCGTCGATCAAACGTCTGTTAGCTAAATCAACCAGGAGCCCGTGAGCACAAAGAAAATCAGCCCCTAAAATAGGGACTGAGCTAGCAGCTACCACAAAGTTCCACTGGAAGTCCCGTTCATGGAAACGAACAGTCACCAACCTTTCGCCAAACGTCTTGATGGGATAGCCGTTAGCCGCGGTTAGCTGCGGCCCGCAGCCTTCTGCTAACCTGTCGGAGCCAGTCGGGGGAACGAGGCTCTTCTGCGAGCCGGAGTCCACCAGGAACCGCCTCCCCGACCTCGAGTCTTCAATGAAAAGCAGCCTTTCCTTGTCGCCAACGGCCGCGACTGCTAGCGGGCGCTGGCGTACTCGTTTCCCTGCGGCTTGAAACTGCACGGTGGGACGCACCGTCGTGCTTTGGCGCCAAAACGCTGGTGGTAGAAACAAAACGCGGCCCCTGACCGCCTGCGGGTAGCGACCCCTGCTACGACCACTGGCTCGTCCGGCGCTGAGGGCGATGCTTGACGCTCGGGCGCCGCTGGAGATCCGGGGACCGCCGCTTGGACCGCGAACGTCCTCGCAGCCAGCAGGATGCGGTCGGCTTCGCGGGCCAGCGAGCGGTAATCCTTCTGCTGCAGAAACGGGGAGTTGGCCAGGGCTGTGCGCACTGGAGCCGGAAGCCGGCGGAGGAAGAGGTGGAGAAAGAGAAACTCACAGTCAGCTGAACCCCTCAAAGACAACATTCCTTCCATGAGCTCAAGAGCTGTGCCATCGCCCAAATCGGAGAGGGAAAACAGTTTCTCGGCGCGCTCCGCGTCTGAGAGCGTGTAACGCTGCAGAAGGAGCTCCTTGAGGGCGTCGTATTTTCCTTGTGCAGGAGGGTCTTCGAGCAGGCTCATTACCCGCTGGGTGGACAATGGGTCCAGTGAAGCGACCACATGGTGGTATTTGGTGTCGTCTGCAGAGATCCCGCGAAGAGCGAACTGTGATTCGACGTGGGCGAACCACGACCGAGGGGCGTGCAGCCAGAAGTCCGGGATTTTAACGGCCACCGCAAAAGCGAGCGGGGCCGCCGGTGGAGGTTCCACAACCGCGGACAGCTGAGGAGAGCTGGCTTGACCTTCGGATGTCGTCATATTCAGTTCACAAGGGTCACCAGTGTAGGAGGTGGTGAAGAGACGACACAGGAGACGGGATATAGTTCTTCACTTTTAATCAACTCCTACTAAACTGGCGGGAAAACCACCCAACACCGCCTTATATACCAACACAACATCCGGTCCTCTGGACCTTTCACAATAAAAGCATCCTGTAACACATTCGGTCCACTGGGTGTGAGTAGAGCCCCCTAGTGGTCCACCACAAGGGGAGCTTTAAGCTCCCATGTTCACCTTCATTCAGTGCCAGATTAATGAAAGCCTTTGCCTGTAGATATCCAGCATACCTTGTTCTGACTCCTGACCACAAACCTCAGCCTTGTTTCTTGACTCCTCGCCTCTTCTGGATTCATCCACTTCATCTGACCACTGTATCAACCCTATTCTTCTCCTCCTTCGACTATGCCTACAGATCATGTCTGGGTTCTGGTATTGACTCTCTTGATCTCCTGCAAATGACCCCTGCTACGTTTTCTGGACCTTGTTTATGGATCGCTCTCCCAGGGACCACACTCTGCTCTCCTGTTGCAGCTCTTACTGCACAAATGACATCACCAGGGTCTGCGCTTCTTCAGCTCTTGTCATGCCACAGAGTGAGAAGGTTGATGACTAATGCACAGCAAGTCTCAGAACTCCTCACCCTCTTCATAGTCACTAAACTGTCTCTCGACAGACTGAACCATCACCTGGACCCTGACTTCCACCAGAAGCTGCTTTGAAAATAAATATTTTAAAACCATTCCTGAGTCTGGTATTGTTGTGCTGATCCAAATGGGTTCTTGTCAGCCCTCACAGTATTATGTTTTCCTTTTTGTAAATTAAACAACCTTTTGTTACTTGGTTGGAATTCTGCTTGCATTTGAGTTTCATCCACTACCGATCGTGATGGTCTCATATTTCCCTCCACGGATTCAAATGGTTAAGCCAATCGACTTAAAGCCCGAGATACACTCATGCATCCTCAGGTACGCCACCATACGCGCGCATTTTGTGCGCATGTGTTTTGCTGATATGCTTCAGCATATATGTCAGAAACTATCAGCTTTCAAACGCTCGCGTTCTCCTTGTTGTAATATGAGCAGCTGAGCACGGAGGGGACTCAACTGAGCTCGCTGATTGGTTACTTGCTGACACGCCTACTGAAATGATTGACAGCCAGCTCATGTAGCGCCTTGAAGACCGCGGCGGTGTTCATGCGGTGTTTCTACTATATATGTTGTAAAAAGTTCTCTCAGAAATAAAAATAATAACAGGGAGTGCTTTTCCTGCAGCACACAGCCCACCAGGGATATTTAAAACATCGCCGCACCCAGGTAGGACCTGAATTCATTCATTTCAATCATCGAGTGAACGGAGGAAGAAGCGGTTACTTGACTTTAGGCAAAAAAACAAAAGAAAAGGCCCGATCAGCGATAAAGAAGGGGAATTTATTTAATTTGTGTAACATACAAAACAGTCCGGCGCCGGGGAAGTTTATGTTCAGACACCGCGCATCGCGTATGCGTAGTAAAAAAATACTTTTGCGCGTACGTGCCCTGAGGCTACGCGGGGCTACGCGGGGCTACGCTTTTGCCACAGCGTACGTACGCTGCGTATAGGCGTATCGTGAGGACGCTCGAGTGTATCTCGGGCTTTACTCCATCACCGTCCCACGTAGCTTCTCTTAACTCATCTGAGCATAGGCCAGACCATTCTCAGCATCTGAAATACCAAGTTTAACTAGGTGAAACTCTGCTCTGTGGTCTTCAATGGTGTTAGCAAGCTCCGCTCGGACCGCCTGCAATTTGCTCTTGATAAAATTAAAATCATCCGTCAGAGCCGCACTTATTTCCATCCTAATTATGGCTATGACTTTGGTTTTAATTGAGGCCAGAATGTCTGACCTCAGAGCCGACTTGCCTGTCCCTCCAGAGCTCTATGTAGGTGGGGCAGACGCACCTGTTCCACCAGTTACTCCATCCCTGCGGCCCTTAGGCTGCAGCGGTGACAATAGGCCGCACGTGAGAGAGACTGAAGCTTTCCACTATTTTTTTGTTTGGGGGCCATATCACAAGTTGATTCAGTTACGTGGCAACACAAGCCTCAGAGACAGTGGCGGCCCGTGAAATGTCCACCGGGGGGGCTATTTCTCAAAAAACGAAAAAAAAAAAAAAAAACACGAAGAAAAATCCACCGGAAGTGTCCAGCTGCGGTGGAAAGCGTGGCTTAACTTTAATAAAATGACCAGTTAGCTCAGTGCAGCACTTGCAATAATTTTATATAGTGCAAAGGAGGGTGAAGTAAAAAAAGTGGCTCGTCTTTGACGAGCTCCGCTGGATTATTTTCGCTCAGAAGTAAGAGAGTGGTCCATCTCTATCAGGTAAATAAAACTATAAACTACGTCTCATACCAACATTAAGGTAGCTAACAAGTTATACTCGATTTAAAGCGGTAAGTCAGCTCAAATGCAAACATGAAGCTAACATTAGCTCGTATTTTTCCTTAGATAAACGACCTGAAATGGCTAATAATGTTAGCCAGAATCCACAGCGCCCAAGGTAAATACATCAGTGCAACTGAATGAAGAGACACAGAACAGTTACAGAAAATATTGTCAAAAGGTTGCATTCCCTTTTCAGATGTGGAATCACCAACATGTAGGTTAGTTAGGCAATAACAAAAGAGCTAATAATTGTTCATGCTAAGCTAACGTGACATGTTTGCTTATATGTTTGCCGGGACATGGTGAAAACCATCAACCCAAACACACCACCTACCATGGACCACTTGTCAAATAAGTTAATCCCACCTTGTTATAAGGTGGAAGAGCTGCTCTGCTCTTTAAACAGAAGATAGATGATGTGTCTGGCAGCAGATCCAGAGAAAGATGATTGAGCAAGTGAAATATCATTCATGCACAACTGTCCTTTTCAGCTATTAAAAATTGAACTCCAAATACAGTACTAGTAATTTTCTTTGTGGTCAACAGAGAAAGACTGTGGAGATGATGGGGTCACCATGCAGTCTGAGGAAAGGCCTGAGAATGAGGGAGTGGAGGATGAGGAGCAGTGTAAGTGTATGATGAAATTATATACATTCTCAATCTTAAAAATGATTTAATACTCTCTTTTTACTTATAATACTGATGAACCTGTTGTTTGTTTAGGAACCACCTCCCTGCAGTCTGTCCAGAAAGTCTCCACTGGAGGAGCTTTTGCTGAGGAAGACTCACAGAACATAATGTTACAGCTCCATGTCCATGAAGAGAGGGCTGCAGATGTACCAGGACATTCCACCAGCCGTTCTGTCTGAGGACCCTGCTGCTGGTGGTGGAACCAACACAAGACTTATCCTTTGCTGTCAGATCTTGCATTCTCATATTTGTGTTCAAGCTTCTCCCACACCCAGCAAACATGTTCTCCACTGCAGGAGACAATGTCTGTCCAGAACACTCACACATACTGCCTGAGAAGCAGATATCACTTCTACTCTAATCTTCTGCCGAGGACAGACGCTCTCCCTCCCTCTCTGCTTTGCTTTGCTGCTCTGTCTGTCTGTGAAACTGCTTCTTGAGCCTCTCTTGCATATCTTCCGAACAAAAAAAAAACTATGGACTTATTTGGCCAGTTGGTCCCTCTACACAATTTGATAACATTTCTTCAAAGAGAAGACAGCTTTAGGCGAGCCGATTTGCCATGTTGGCACGCACCAGCTGGATATCTTATCGACTTGAAGACTTGATGAAGTGTCTATCTCTGCTGTCATCTGTGGATCTAAAGGACGCATATTTAATTGAATTTATGATAACTGGTTCCTGCTTTTTGGATTCAGCTGGTTGCTGGTTTTATCTACAATTTAAAGAAGTTTGTCTGCAGAAAAATAAGACCCGATCACGCTGCTTGCCTTTGTGATGGGTTGGTTCTTGCCTGTGTACCCAGACTCAGTTGCCTTGGGCAGAATGGATCAGATTTTGGGGATTTTTACACAGGTACGTTCCATCGGTGTGTGGCCACATAATTTTGGACATTTTCAGAATCTTTTGGACCAACATAGACTCAAGGTAGATGTCATTATGTTCTGCCTGTACTCAAAACAACTGTGTGTTTATCTGAATCTGGCTCTCCCGGCTGGCCTTCAAGGTCAACTTATCTGAATTCGCCTGGAGGACATGTAATCTGACGCTTACCCCCCCACCCATCGGGGAATCTCCACCGTCAACCAGAGTGAACCAGCTGAATAAACATTACGTCATCATTTTCAGGACTCTTGGATTCTCATTAGCGTTGACCTTGGCCGTTCCCCGACATCCTCGAGAATGTTTACGGATCTCATTGGAGGGAGCTGGTTAATTATGCCATCCTTATCAGAACTCTTACGCCAACAATACACTACACGCGTTACGGCTCCGCCCCGCTCCGGTCCGACCTCCGCAGCAAATACGCACCCATTATAATCAATGACAGAATTTACACTGGCTCCGCACGGCGGCGGCGAGCTGCGGAGAGCGGACGGCAGTCCGTCAAAATTAGAAATTTTTCTATTTCTGCCGGACGCCGGAGCTGTGCGGAGTCAACTTTTGAAGATTACGTCGCACCAACAGGAAAAGGAACGAGCACAACTTCCGTATTTACAAAATAAAATCACCACGGGCGGACTTAATCCTAGCTCTATACGGATTTATTTGTACAAAAATGCTTTCAAACTATCATTTATGACTACGCCTACAAACGCAATACAATAAATAAATAAATAAATAAAGTATTTTATTCTGAAATGTAATACATCACTTCCTGTTGCTCAAACCATGTCCTGTCGCTCATTTACGAGAGAAGATCAAGGCAGCAGTCTCTACTGTTGTTCTCCTTCTTCCACCGAATGAATTGTTTTGTTCTGACTTACTTATTTATCACTTGATTTATCGCGCGATCCCGCAAATCCCGCGCATGCGTCTAGGAGCGGCGCATGCAGGCGGACCTGAGCTGAGCGGAGGAAGTGGAAATTGGAGTTTGAGACGCTCAGCTGCGACCTGCGGAGCGGAGCGGACCGTATGTAGTGTATTTTTGGCGTTACAGTGCCCTCGAGAGCATCTATAAACATTGCTCATTGTTCTCGGTGTCTCCCCCCATCTGCAGAATGTCTATGTCACTATGTGCTTATCTGTGCGAGGTGTTTTTTAATATTATACTTATTTTCTCAGGCATGAAGAAAGATTTTAATAGGAAGTTTTTCACCTTCATTTCCTAATGTGTCTAATTTCATTACTTTTTGTCTGTCTAAGCAGATCTCACTTGTAAATGAGTCTTCGAGGTTCAATGTGACTTATCTGTCTAAATAAAGGTTGAATGAATATGACCATTTTCCTCAACATTCATTTGACCTTTATTTATACAGGCTAGCCTCGTTGAGCCACGGGGACTCATTTACAAGAGGGACCTGTCTCACTCACACCCAGGGTCAATTTAGAGTTACCAATCAGCCTAACATGCATGTTTTTGGACTGTGGGAGGAAACCGGAGCACCCGGAGAAAACCCACGCATACACGGAGAGAACATGCAAACTCCACCCAGAAAGGCCCCCGGACCGAGATTTGAACCGGGGACCTGCTCGCTGAGAGGCAGCAGCTCTACCAGTTGTGCCACCGTGCTGCCAACAAGAACCATTTCTGATTTTATACTGTACTGCTGCTAATCTGGACTGGATTGTACAAGTTGCTTTTTTTATTATAATAATAATAATTTTGTTTGATATTCTGCAGCAGGTTAGCCCATCAGTAAGAGCTCAGTGATTGCAGCAACAGACACTGGACATGTAGAAATGTGTTTCCATGAGGTTTTCAAACATAAAGCTCTCTTATGAAAGTATATCCCTGCTAAAATAAAACTCATAACATATTGAAGTTCATAAGTTTGATATTTATATACTGGTTGAAAATAGCCCTGTGAGAAATTCATTAAATTAAACAAAAAGGAAAAAGTTCATAGAATTCAAATTCAAACAGAAGTTAAAATTATTTCATCCTGAAAGAACTTTGGCTAACTACTGTAGCTCTTTTATAACATGATGGAGTTAAACTCAAAGTAGTCTCCTCAGATAAATCAGTGTTAACTTATTATTTTTATATGAAAGTTTCTGTTAACTTATTATTTTTATATTTGATTGTTTCTGTTCAGTGCCCTGAGACAATTTCTGTTGTGACTTGGCGCAGTGACTAGCACCAATGTAAACTGGTTGTGTGAAACAAATCCTGTAAGAAAATAAAATGTTCAACACATTCTGACTTGTCTTCTTATTGATGTATTATCACTCAAAAAAATGGGTACCGTATTTTCTGGACTATAGGTCGTGGCTTTTTATCATTTTTTCAAAGTCAAAGTCAAAGTCAACTTTATTGTCAGAACTGCAATATGTACAGGACATACACAGGATTGAAATTGCGTTTCTCTCAGTCCCTCGGTGCAACAGTAACCATCTAAACACTAAACACTAAAACATTTAATACACATAAGCATAAAATAGTAAAAAAGTGTAACACTGTCCTGAGTTTTTTCATAATAGTATAAAAGTATGAAAATTTACACCAACACTGAAACACCAAACACCCCTAAAACACCAAACACCCAATGAACATAAGCATAAAGTGAAATAATAAAAGTGTAATACTGTCCTGAGTTTTTGCATAGTAGTATGAAAAGTATAAAAACGTAAATCTATAAAATAAACTGAAGTTTCTAGCGTTGACATTTGCAAAGAGTGGCACAGCAGCATATAAGTTAATGTACACAGTATATGTATGAGGTAGTTGATGTTGGTATAGAGGCAAAGTGGCATATGAAGTAAGGCACATAAGGCACATTTGGCATCCTTAGATAAGGCTAGTCAGAGAATGCTGTATATGTATCTGCAGTAGTGTAGATAAAAGTAGTGTAAATGTAAACAGTAGTAATAAATGTAAAGCAGTAGTAATAAATGTAAACAGTATTAATAAATGTAAACAGTGAATGTAAACAGTAGTATGACTATAGGCAGTAATGTAATACAAACATTAGTGCAAATATGAGAAGTAGTGCAAACTGAATGAACACATGACCGAGAGTTTAGTGAATAACCCGTTTGATGACACAGAGTCCAGTGTTAAAAACTTTGTGTTGAGTGGTAATGTGTGAGAAAGTTTTTTGTGTTAAGGCAGTTCAAATGGGAGGGGAGGCAGAGCAGGCAGAGTGTTTAGCATTCTGACTGCCTGATGAACAGAGCTGTCTCTCAGTCTGCTGGTACGAGCCTGGAGACTCCTCAGTCTCCTCCCTGATGGCAGCAGTCTAAAGCGGCTGTGTAGTGGGTGTGTGGGATCACCTGCCATGCGGTGGGCTTTCCGAGTGAGGCGTTTGCTGTGTAAGTCCTGCAGTGAGGGCAAGGAGGTGCCGACGATCTTCTCAGCTGCTTTCACGATGCGCTGGAGGCTCTTGCGGCAGGATGCAGTGCATGCACCAAACCACACAGTGATGCAGGTCAGGACACTTTCTATGGC